>JAHBCN010001515.1:0-50000 GCA_019359885.1 Listronotus oregonensis
AAAAACTAGTTATTAAAAAGAAAGGGAAAATTTAAAGTTTTTGAAAATTTTTTAATCGGTTTATAAATATAACAAGCCCACTTTTTTTAAAAAAAATCCAGTTTTTTAAATTTGGTTTTTTAAAAATATTTTTTTGTAACATAATTTTTCTTAAAATCTGACAATTTTGGCAACAGTGCACCATAATTCTGTTTCTGACATCTGGCAACACCGATACCACAGCACCTAGACCTCAGTGAATCCTTTGTAGTTGAGAGATTTACTGCGCGTCATATACATATACATTTATGATATGATATATTTTTATATATTTTTGCTGTATCTCAAATTTCGTATAATATTACAATACCGCATGGTACACTTAAGGTAATAAAGTAAATACCCGTAAAAAATATATAAAATAAAACAACATATTTATGCAGCACTCCAAAACTTTTCCGTCATAACTTAAGAGTACACGACGCCGCGCCAAACAAAAATATATATGCCGTTTTAAAGTGAAATAAAGGGTCTACCACCCCCGGTATTATGTAAATGCGCCGCCATTTTTGGCAAGGCACAGACGTAATATATTGGCCTTGACATCCAATGTAAAAATTATTGCCCACGATGTGCAGTATATCACTTTCGGGGACAGATCGGTACTTGGATATTTTTTGGTTCTAAATAATTGTCATAGGTAATACCATAAGTGCTCAGGGGTGGCCGCATATTTTTTGCTTGATTTCGAATAGTACTTGCTTTTAAAAATTTAACAAAATCCGTTTTTACGAAATTAAGAACAAAACTCAAATGATTTTGAGAAACAGGTTAAGTCAAATTTCCGAAAGCAAGTATTTAAAACCAGCAAAAAGTATCCAGCTCAAAATATGAGCACGTGTGTTATTTAATAAGACAATTTTACAAATGAAACAAACTTAAAAACAAAATAATAATTTAATTTTAGATGGGAATATCTATACATATACTAATAAGGATATATATATATATATATATATATATATATATATATATATATATATATATATATATATATATATATATATATATATATATATATATATTTTTTAAAAAAAAAAACAGTGTGTCACTTAAGTTGGCAACATATGGGTTACTTTTTTTTTTTTACTTTACGAAAAAAGTTATTCCCTTTAAAAAAAGTTCTGATGTTCTGAAACTTAAATGCAATCAAGGGAAAAAATTTTTTTTTTCAATTTTATACGACGTATGTAAAAAAATATGAATTTTGCTTAAGAGTAACGTACCCTTATATTTTAAAATATCGAAAATTGTTATTAAGAAAAGTTGTTCAGAATTTTAAACTATGTTTTAATAAGAAATTACATTTTTTTAATTAAAATTTTTTTTTTTAAATTTTGCGGCTTTCTCCAAATTTCCCAAAAACAACTGATGTTTTCAATGCCAATGTTAAATATTTCTTATGAGAGCATCCCAGAATATATGTATAATAATTACTTTCTGACTTTTTTTGTTAGAGCATCCTAGATTACATGTACAATAATTACAGTTAAATTTTCGTTGTTTTAAGAAAAAAAAAAAAAATAAAACTATTGAACTGCATATTTAAACGTGATTTTTATTTCCGAATAACTTTTCATTATAACATTGTTCTATAGTATTAAATATAAAGATACTAAACTTCACTACTACTACAAAAATTACGACTAAAATTCGTATTTTTTGACTTAAGTCGTATAGGATTAAAAAAAATATTATATAAAATAATTGTATTTTAGTTTTTAGAGCATGCAGAACTTTTTATGAAGAATTTTTTTTTTCGTAAAATTAATAATAAAATATTTCCCTATGTTGCAACTTTTTTTTTAAATATATTTTTTTTTTTTTTTTTTTTTCTCTATATTTTAGGAAGATTGGGATAAAAAAAATTAACATATTTTATACGCGGTGTTCAAAAAGGGAAAAAAAATTTAAATGGTACAAGAGTAAATTTTTCTATAAATATATATATATATATATATATATATATATATATATATATATATATATATATATATATATATATATATATATATATATATATTTTTTTTTTTTTTGGCAAAGTTGTGTATTTAAGTTTTATTTCGTACTTTCGGAAATATGGCAAAGAACTAAAATTTTCCATCGAAAATATGTTTATTTATTAGATAAATAATAAGTATTATATATCATTGTAATTGGGATTAAAACTGCTTTAAAAAATGCAATAAACAATCAAGGGCCGTATTTAAAGAAATAAAGTTAATGGTGGTTTAGCGAAAACGAAACGTCGTAAGAAATATTTGACTTTGCCAATAGATAAAGCGCAAAAAGTTCCAGTGAGAGTGTATTTTTAGATTTTTTTTAACTTTTGAAATAACCTCGTAAAAAAATAAAAACGAAAATCCGAAATTTTAATTCTTTTTTTACGTCAAGTCAGTCCAGCTCTGTTTTGGTATGTACCACACTCATTCCACCATCAGTTGCTTTAATATTTAACGCCTTTTTCGATACTCCTACACGTCGCGTCGTCATGAAGTATCTACTTTTGCCATTACTTTAGGGTCTGACATCCGATGTTTGTTTTTCCTTTCAAAAAAACACAAAAATAAGTAATCAGATATATTTTTATCTTCTTTATTATCTTGATTTAAAACCTACTAAAAAAGGATAAGACAACTACCGTAAGAAACTCAACAATGACAGTAATTGTATAAAGCTTGGTTAGGACAACAATTTTCCAATTAGTGACAAATTTCCTTTTTTTTCCAATTTATTTTTTAAATTAATATATATATATATATATATATAAAATATATATATATATATATATATATATATATATATATATATATATATATACAGTGTCCCCCACTTTGGGGGGGGAATGTGGGGGGATCTTGGAAACCACGATAGATAGAAAATCGGTTAAAGGGGAAAATTTTTTGGACAATTATGTTAAAGCTAATCTCGTTTACTACATGGTTTATTTTTTTTGGTTTTTTGGGGAAATTTTGAAAAAAAAAAACATGTATTTTGAAAATCGGCCATTTTTTTTTTATAAGTAAAAATTTTTCAAATCTAAAAAAATTTTTAAAAAAACCAGTAGTCAATTTTTTTTTTCTACGTTTCGGGTTGTTAGAATATCATCAATTTATTTTTTTTTTGGCCCATTTTGGGGTTTAGAAAATAGTGCTTTTTTTTCATTTTAAAAAATTTAACATGTTATAATTTAAGAGTTTAAAAACCCATTTGTTTTTTAAAGGGGGAGGTTATAAACTCCTAAATATAAAATGTTATACATTGTTAAAATGGGGAAAAAAAGCACTATTTCTGCAAAAAAATGGGCCCATAAAGAAAGTTGATGATGATTCATCAACTTTTTTTTTTATATGGGCGCCATTAATTTTCTTGTAACACGTACTAACGTTAAAGCTTGTTCCGGGGAAAACCCTTTCTGTAAAATATCTGTTCAGCTTATCTTTTTGCCAATTACTAATATTTTTTGTTTACAAAAGAAAATGACGTTCGCCGGTCAAGGCCAACTGGGGAAAAATTTGTTTTTTTAAAAAATATAAAAGGGTTTAAACTCTTAAATTATAACATGTTATACATTTTGAAATCAGAATAAAAAAACTATTTGGCTCCCCAAAAACCCAAAATGGGTCCATATGAAAAAAAAAGTTGATGATGACTTAAAAAAACCCAAACGTAAAAAAAAAATTGACTACTTGGTCATTTTCTACGAAAAAAAAATTTTTTTGAGTTTTGATTGAAAATTTTCACTCATAAAAAAAAATGGGTTTTTTAAAATATTTTTAGGTTTTTAAAATTTTTAAAATAAAAGATAAAACCATTGTAAACGGGTTAGCTTACAACATAATTTTCCAAAAATTTTCCCTTTTTAAACCGATTTTCTATCATGTGGTTTTTTCCCCCTTCCCCCCCTTTAACCCCTTATTTATAAAATATATATATATATATATATATATATATATAATTTTAAAAAATAATTTTTAATATATATATATATAATTTTTTATATATAAAATTTTTTTTTTTACATAAATTTAATAAAAAATATTTTTTTTTAAAAAAAAAAAAATTTTTTTTTATATAAATTTAAAAAAATTAATATACATGTGCAGAATTTGCAGGAAAAATATTTTTTTTAAAACCCCCTGTTTTTTAGTTTTCGATTTTAAAATTTTAAAATTTTTATGTAAATGTCATATACCACTTTAACTGTTTAAAATAATTATTTTAAATAATAATTATTTTTTTTGTTCAAAATTTTATTAAAAAATTCCAAATTTATTTTTAAAAATGCGGAATGGCCGCCAAACGTCTGCAGCACCCCGGGACAAATTTTGCAGTAAATTTTAACTTGTTGGAGAAATTTCCAATTCATTACGGAATCGTTTTGTTAAAGGTTTCTTATTTTTTATATTGATTTTTGAATAAAAAGAATATAAAAATTTAATTCGGGTGATTAGGTGGCCATTATTATTAATTGTATCCCCCGGGGGGGTACTGTTTAAATGGTTTATATGATTTAATCTCTTAAGGCGGCCACTTACATTTGAAAAATTTTAAAAAATTAAAGTAAAATAATTTATTTTATTTTTAAAAATTTTGGAATAGTTGACATAGGTTATAACATTAACATAAAAGATTCCCCAAAAATTTCCAAAAAAAAAAAATGAAAAAAATAAGGGGGTTTTTAAAAAATAAATTTTTTTGTCAAAATTTTTTTTGGTTTTATTTTTATTCAAAATATGCCCCAAAAAATAAAAACGAAAATCGAAAATTTTAGTTTTTTCGCCATATTTCCAAAAGTACGAAATATAACTTCACTTTTTCAACGGTATATTATTGAGCTCAGCAATACGCAACTTTGCCAATTCAAACCACCCACCTATCTCCAAGGAAGTTTAAAGGTGTAGGGAAAAATTTATGGGCCCTTCGATAAAAAAATCCCAGCCCAGTATAAAAAAAACTGTCAGAGGGCCCCCCATTCTGCGCAATAACAAAATTCCACGAAAAAATTTAATGTGTTGCCTACTTACATCTGATAAATCATTAGTTAGGCAACACTATATTTAGAGCCGGGGAGTTTTGGTGCAACCCGGGGCCCCCCTATAAACTATACCCCATAACCGTCGTCGTCTCATCATTCGTCATTTTCTTGTGGTTTGTGCCCTTTGCGCCATATTAGTTTCGATTGTTTTGTTTGTGTGATTATATTTTGTGGTTGCAGAAGTTTTTTGGATTAAAAAAAACCTTCTTATTTTAGTGATTAGTGTTTATTAAATTGTACTATAATTTTGTGTTTATTGTTTGTTACTTATAATATCGTAACAAAATGACTAGAGGTTGTATGGTTTTGTCTTGCAAATCCAAGGATAACATACCCGGCATTTTTTACTTTAGGTAAGTATTTCTTATATTTAAATTAGGTGCTTCTTATGAGACATAACGTTAGGTAACCGAATAAATAATAATATAACATTTATGAATAACAGAAAATGAAAATTTAATAGGAAATAGCAGTGAGAAAAGTAAGGCAATCTTAACTATCTTTTAGATGATTTCCACAATGTTTGTGTTTTCTGTGGAATATTAAAAAAAATAAAGTTTACATATAAGTACTTTTATTTCATTTTATTATTTAGAACATTCTTTTAAAGGATTAAAATTATTAGTTACTGGGCAGACCAGGTAAATTTTAATATAAACAGGTCCCTCCAATTAATGAAAGAAAGTACATTTTTATGTTATTTCCTTTTTGCTTTTTTCTGTATTTGTTTAAAAATAAATTACGTTTTTGGTTTCTTAATCTTACATTATGAACTTTTTAAGCTCGACACACTGTAGAGACATAATATTTAACGGATGCTGTTACAATGGATACTCAGGTACCAAAGGTTACTAAACATTTTTAACCACTGTTATTCTGTCTCATGAATGTTTTTTTATAAGTAAAAAGTATATGCCTAAAAGCAGTTATAAAAATTTTCACTTTTTAATGTACAACCAGAATCTTAGGTTTAAAGATTAAACTCATTTTACTATCCCTTGTTTTATCAAAAAATTAGAGATAAGTACATGCAACTATCATACAATGTTTGAAATTTTTTTTAAAAAAATCGTATTTTATTTATCTAAAAAAGATTTTTGGTAAAAATACAAAACTCCCAATAATATCAACCATTTAAATAAAAGGCTGTAAAGTGGGGCCACCTATTCTTTCCATATTATATCAAATGATATAAAATCCAATATTACACAATAATTTTAAATATTCTATAGTAGTATCGTTTAATAACCAACAATTTTGTGCAAAAAAACAGTGAATGTTTGAATTTGACATTTGATAATGTCAACTTTATAGATAGTAACAAAGAATTATAAACCGGCCCCGACCTACTATTCATTGGGAAATTTCCCGGGGGCCAAAACCCCCTATTTCCGCTGCCCTGCACGCCTGGACAATTTTCTTCTACAGTATTGGGCTTCCATACACCTTTAAACTTCCTTGCCTATCTCTTACCGTTTCGGAGATCCCCATGCTGTTCATTCTTATCTTGGACACACTGTATATAATATACCTTACCAACAGTTTGTATTTTTAATTTTATACTTATCTAAACCTACTTATAGGCTTTTGATTATCATTTTGAATAAGGATCCATTGGTAAGAGCAATTTTATGATTACCTTGCATTTCGCCCGCGTGGTCTACAAAATTTTGGGAGCTTTATTTTTTCCCTTTCTTGCGGGACATTACTTCTCCCCCTCCCCCTTTCTACTTCATCGCGTTACATAAGGCAGACACCCCGAGCTCCGTCTTCCTCCACACACTTCCTGCGTCATGCGATTGAGCAATTTTTATTTTATCGTATTTTATTTCTTATTGTTTTCTAACATAAGTGGCGTTTGTGAATAAATTAGTACTAATAGCCCATACAAACGTTTATCCTTCATAAGAGAATGACGGTAATACACGAGCTGAACGAAAATGATCCCGATCACAAATTATAATTTGTGAAAATTTCATAGTAAAATTAATTAAAGACCAAATATCTGGAGAACTGTTGGTCTTAGCGACTCGATTATTAGAATCTTTTTTGTAGAAAAATGTAGTAAATTTTCAACAACTCTATTTTCCATCTTTTTTGTGTAGCTTTTGTCCTTTATGAAAAAATGACAGAAAAACGAGAATTTTATAAAAAAATAGGTTTAGTGACCCGTACTACCTCGCCGGTGTGAGTTGCGACTTTGCCGCAATGGACACTTTTGTAGAGCATTTAATTCTCAAAAAATCCCGTCTTTGGGCGAGACGATAACATAAAACGCTGCTGAGTTATCGAAATTAAAAAAAAGACTCAAAATTTACGTGTTTTTTAAATGGAAAATCTTCACACGCTTTGGGCAAGTACTTAGTATTAATATTAAAAGCTGAAACTTGTTAAAAAAAAGTTACCTTAATATATATATATATATATATATATATATATATATATATATATATATATATATATATATATATATATATATATATATATATATATATATATATATATATATATATATATATATATATATATATATATATATATATATATATATATATATATATATATATATTTATAAAATACATTATATATTAGTAAACATCGGAAAAATAGAAAAGCATGTAATCTTCTTAAGTAATAAAAAAACTACAAATTAAATATTCAACAAAAGAAGTAAAATCCTATCTACCAGACTCATATTTGTTTCTGCTGGTACATATATGTTTTTATATTTCCCATTTGTATATTGTTTTTTCTGATATTTTAATATGATGTATTTTCGAAGTGGTTTCGACAACAAAGAAATAAATACCATCAAAAGAAATAATACTTCTGTATATATAAACTTTTTTTGTATTTGTTATTCCGCTTGCTTAGTCTAAATGTATGATATACAACATAAAAAGGGGCTTTCAGAAGCTTTGATCTAAAACATAATTTTATATTTAAAATAAATATATTTTTTTTTTAATTATATATATATATATATATATATATATATATATATATATATATATATATATAAAAATATATATATATATATATATATATATATATAATAAATATATATATATATATATATATATATATATATATATATATTTTATTTTATAAAATATATATATATATATATATATATATATATATATATATATATATATATAAAAAAAAAGGAAAGGAGGAAGTCTTGGCCGCCAGTTAAACAACAAAGGTACTAAATTTCTTGGGTATCGGTCAGGAGAGGGGCTAATTAAAGTGAAACACTTTTTAGTTTAACGAGCTTTCGAAAATATTTATTGTTTTCCCTCAGGTCTAAATAGGGAAAAAACAAAAAAAAGAAAATTTTTCTCAATTTTAGGTATACTTACAACTAAATAAAAATGCCATTAAATTTAAAATATGTGGTTTCCATAATGAATTTCAAAACCTCCAGAAAACCCTGTTAACTGAGTCTTGTGTGTAAAGAAATGGCGGGCCCCAATGTTTGGACATGCTTTTGTATTAATGTATATGGTATATTGCTAAATAAAGACTTTACACCCAAGACTAATCAACACTAGCCATCGGGACCCCCTTCTCGTTTGCAAATTAGCAAATTGAAAGGAGTCTTTAATATAGTATTCATTGCTGTCACAGTATGAATTTGTTAACACTTCGGTGATATAACAAAGCTTTTACTATTAGGAGCATTGATAGGAGATAATAGGCCTAAGAGATAACACACAAAACTTCCCCTTTAGGTGACAGATAAGGGTATCCCTACACACTCACACAGACATACACGCACATACAAAATGCACTTATGTGAGAGATGAGAGCTCCGTGATCATTCAGACATTACATATTTATTTTTTAAATTTTTTTTACCATCACTAATTTTTCAATTTTGCATATTACGTACACTTTCCCAGTCTTAAGAAAATCTATCTTCCAGTTAAGTTAACAATATCTTAACTTTAACCTAGTTAAGCCCGGACCTTATACTCGCATTCAAAAATAACAACTAAATAAATACATTAAATTAAAAAAGGAAAAAACCCTGAAACGAATAAAGTGGTATAGAAATCCATCCATTCTGTACTAGTCTTACATTTAACAACAATTAAAATATTTTAAATGTATCATCTTAATTATTAAGAAACATTAATATGAATTTTTTTAAAAACTAAGTGATATCCTGTTACCATACATTGTAAAACTCAGCTGTTGTTAATGTACCAACTTCTAAATAATGCATTTAGTTTGTTTTTAAATATACCTAAAATCGAGAAAGATTTGCCTTTTTGATTGTATTTTTTTTTTTTTCCATATTGTAAACTAAAGGGAAAAAAATAAATATTTTCGAAAACGTTAAACTAAGAAGTGTTTCACTTTAATTAGCCCCCTTTCCCGGGCCGATACCCAAGAAATTTAGACTTGTTTATTTATATATATATATATATATATATATATATATATATATATATATATATATATATATATATATATATATATATATATATATATATATATATATATATATATATATATATATATATATATATATATATATTATATATATATATATATATAATATATATATATATATATATATATATATATATATATATATATATATATATATATATATATATATATAATGTTTTTTCTAAGCGCATAATAATAGGGGAGTTTGTAAGGAAAAAAATTTTTTTACAAATAAGTTTTACTAAATGTTTAAAAAAAAAAGACCCTAAAAAAAGTGTTTTCCCCTTTTGGGTGTGACGCTGGGGTTAAAAGGTTTTGGGACCTTTAAATTCATAATCAGCTACACAAAAATCGTGCTCTAAAAGTATTTTCTAGGTGCCTAAAGGATATTTTCTTAAGTTTTTAAAAAAACAACCCCGATTTAAATAAAATAATTCCTTGAGACCATTAAATATAGATACTTGTTCGCTATACTTATGTATCCCTCTAAAATAATAAGATAAACGATACAAGACAAACCAGCCAAACAAGTTGTGACTTTATGTCGAGTACACTAAAAAAGATTTTGACAAATGTATCTACTTTAAAGTTTGCCACTTGGAAATGCACACTGAAACACCTCCAGGATATAAATGTTTGTATTTTGCCTAAACAAATACCGTGTGACAGTAGAGAGTTGTGCAAATTATAAAATAGAACTTGGCGTAACTTACAATATGCAACTTGAGAGTTTCGGTTTTCCACATACGACACATATGAAAAGTTATTATATATTTTGAGTAATATTTTAGGATGTTAAAAAATTATAAAAATAAAAAATAAAAGGAAAGATCACCTTAAGTGGACCCCCATTTTTCATATGATCATGGAATTTAGGTTTATATATTTTTTCAGGGAGAAAACATCATCAACAAATAAAACCCACACAGTTTTTTTTTTAATTTTCATTTTAACAACAATTTTTTTCCACAATAATAATTAAAAAAATCAGTTACAAAAAAAAACAGTGAAACATCCAGAAATGATTTGTTATTATCATACATTTTTTTAACATTTAAATAAACAAATGCAAATTTTGATGACTTGTCCCTCAAATAATGAAGAAACATCTTTTTGTTAGATTTGCTATAAATTCTTGTTAAATATCCCCAAAAATTTTCACTGCTTGCAATTCGTTTATAATATAAATTTTTTTATGAGCGAGCACCGCGCCATGATGATACAGAGCGTTCAAACGCACTGTCGCTTTTTTAACTGTGTATAAAACTAGTTAAAATAAACTAATTTTTTAAATATTTTTAAACCCAAAAAAGCAAAGCTACATAAATTTATTTTAAAGTGTGTCTAGTGCGGGCTTGGGCATAAAAAACAAAGTTTATTTCTTATTTACGTTTGTTTTTTGTCTTGTTAATTACACAGTATGAATAAGTCGCATTGCTTTTATCGGACGAGGCGAGGATTAATTTATATTTTAAATCATTGTTAAGTCGCGAAGATGGCACAATCCAAAAACAATGAATACGTGTATATGTTTCTCATTTATGGAGACTGTCGTTGATCTGCGACCGTTGCTTCGAGATTGTGCAGGGTTTTTTTTATTAAATTTAATGGCAATAGGCTGATCAGCCATTCAGCCAGTCACAAAGTGTTACTTAAAAAAAGGAGTTTTGTATTTTATTTTTCTAATTATTTATGTACTAATAATAAGGTAGGTACAAATAAAACTATCACATATATGACAGGACACACACTTCCACCACTGGGGTCGTTCAGGGCGACTTTTTGTTTAAACACTCAAGAAGACCACTTAAAAAAGGAAGTAACATGAGGATTAAAACTGGGTAAGATTATCCTACTGCCTACTATTAAAAAGCATCAATTTAACATAAAAAGTGATTTATTGTTTTAAGTTTATTCTGTTCAAAAGAAATCAATGTATTATTTGTACTCTCTAGGGCTAAAAGATTCTAAGAGATATTAAAAGGACAAACAACTACACTTTTTGATTAAAACACTAAATAGCTTGTTGGTCTCGGCTATGTATTTGTTACAATGAAAGAATATATTTATGATCTAGATCACACCTAACATTACCACAATTTCACATTGATCTGAAGGTAATATTTTGATTTTATACAGATGAGCAGGATAACAAGCATGTCCCAGTTTCATGCATATAATTGTTGTTATGTATTTTCTAGGGACAGTTAGGTTTTTATGCCAGTTTTTAAAAGGGGGAAATTTCAGTTACAAGCTGGTATATCTTGTGGGTTTATTTTTGCTATATTCCTTCCATTTAAATTTCCTTTTTTGGCAATTTTGTTTTTCATTATTATACCCCCCATTTAAGCTGAGCGTTTAATTAGCTGCTGTACCATTAATAATGCTATCCTTTGCTATTAAGTCTACTAGTTAAAATTTTACTTTAGTCCTGTATGTGCTTTGAGCCAAATGAAAAAGCTTTTTTTTTTACGCAATGTTATTCAGCGCAGCAATTTTCTTATTTCCCATAATATTGGATTGTCTTTATAGTTCCGGGGTTTTTTTGTTATTCTTTTTAAAAAAAAACAGAGCTTTATTTTTAAAACTTGCCTGTATTTTTTTAAAAAAAAGAATATAGCCTTTTTTGTGTTTTTTTTCCGTAGAATTTAATAACCCGGAAAAACACTTAAAAAAAAAAAAAAAAAATGTTACAGCACGAATAAAGTTTTTTTTTAAAAGGGGAAAACCCGTATATTTTTATGTCAATAGATAGAGTTTTTTTACAAAAAAATTTTGGGGGATAAGGGGGGTTTTTCGGGGGTTTTTTTTCCTGCGGTTTTGCTGTAATTGTCAAAAACTGCATGATACAAAAAAAAATATTTTTCCCCGAAAAAACCGGGGGGCCACAGGTCACAGGTGCTTATTTTAAAGTAAAAAATTTTAAAAATACGTTTATTACTTTTTGAATTAGTTTTATAATGGGGGGTTTTTAAAAGAAAACGGCTTCAAATTATATTATATGAAAAAAAGATATACATATTTTTTCCCAAAACCCCCAAACAGAAAAATTTTTCAATAAACGGAAAAAATTTAAAAAAAAATTTTTGGGGGAAAAAAATGGGGTAATAAGAACACCTATGAAAAAAAATTAAAAATTTTTTTAAAATTTTCTATATGACCCCCTTTTTTTTTAAAAAATGATCTATAACCCCTCCTTAGCCTTTCTAAGCTCGCCGATATTATTTGAGGTTTTTCGTTAAGACGTTTAAAATTTTTTTTCCTTTTTTTTTCTCATTTTTTCCTTTTTTTTTTCCCTTTTTGGGGGAAAAGACGTTTTTTAAATAATTTTAAAAAAATGTAAAAAAATTTTTAAAATCTGGACTATTGGGTGGCCATCTAATAGTGCCATAACGTAAAAACCCCCTAAATTTTTCGGCGATTGGGGGTCCCCCCAACTTGACGAACAGCATGGGGGGGGGTTTTCCCTCTTGTTCCAAATTTTTTTTTCGATACGTTTAAAGGGGGAAAATTTTTCTAAAATTCCTCAATATCGTTTTTAAGAAGATTGAGATATTTTTTCTCCAGTTAAGGATCCCTCATAGAATATTGGTCCGACAATTCTATTGTTAGGCACACCACACCAGATATAAAGAGAAGACCTTTCTTGGTATTTAATCTCTTGAAATTTCCTGTGATTTTGTCTTGCCCAGCTGTGCGTATTGCGTCGGTTAAAGATTCTCGACTTAGTGAACGTAGCTTCATCCGTCCAAAGAATCGTTTGAAACAGGGTAGGATCGTTATCTTGTTCATGGATTAAAATTTGGGAAACAAATTGAAAGCAAAGTTCCTTTTAATCACATGTTAAATGCTGCACTGGAAGAACGTGATATGGAAGATACTTTAAATATTTCAGTGTTTTCTGAACCGTCGCATAGATTACTCTTCTTCTTGCAGGACCATACTTCAAGTCTCTAACTGCGTCAGTAATTGACTTCATGGAATACAAAGTAAAATAATTTAGAATAGCTCGATCCCGGTTTCTTTTTCTCATTGTAGTTTTTTTTTTCTAATATGTAACGATTTTGTTTCTTCGAATAAGACCTTAAAATCGTTGTTACTGATATATTTCGGTGAAAATTTACAACATATCTTCGTTCTGTTTCCCTGGCGTTTTCTCCACATTTAGAGATAGAGAGTTATAATTTAAAGCCTTTCTTCTGATAAAAACCTCACTATAAAACTAATCCAAAAAGTAATAAACGTATTTTTAAAATTCTTGATTTTGACTAATAAGCATCTGTGACCTGTGGCAGTCAGGTTTTTTCGGCTGAAACTATTCTTATAGTTAAAAGAAAAATTATTTGGCTTTTCTCCAGAATAAAGATTTTTATATATTATTTTAAAAAATTATACTTTTTTTATAGATATTATTATGGAGAGCTATCTGCTCTGCAATAATATAAAAAAAACATGAAAAGCATAAAAGGTTAATCTTTATAAAATTGATTTGTTTAAATACTATAATAAAATAATTATTTTTATAAATTATATAAAAATGGAAAATAACTTACTTAAAACATTGGCAACCCGTTATAAGATATATATGTTATTTTAAATTTATTGGTTATTGACGGACGGATGTATCACATAAATTATTTGATTATATTACTTAAAACAGATAAGAAACTAAAAAAAATCTGTTTTGTTAACTGACATTGACTGACTTTTTTAAAAATAGTTACTGGGGAAGGTACACGTGTAGGTACCTTTAATATTTAAAAAAATATGTATAAATAAGTAAAACTTTTAGCCATATAGATAGGTTTTTTATAGTTTATTTTGATTTCTGGGAATATCAAATTAAAAGAAAAAATTATTTGGCTTTTTCTCCAGAATAAAGATATTTATATATTATTTTAAAAATTATACTTTTTTTAGAGATTATTATGGAGAGCTAGTCTGCTCTCGCAATAATAGTAACAAAAAACATGAAAAGACATAAAAAGGTTTAATTCTTTATAAAATTGAATTGTTTTAAGTACTATAATAAAATAATTATTTTTATGAAATTATATAAAAATAGAAAATATACTTACATGAAAACATTGGCAACGCGTTATAAGATATATATGTTATTTCAAACTTATTGGTTATCGGCGGACGGGTGTAGCACATAAATTATTTGATTAGGTAATTATTGCATATACGGTTTTCTTCTATTTTTGGATTATATGGTAAAATTTTTATATAGTCATATTCCAGTGTCCTTAGGGATTGCAAATATACTACCGGAGAAGAGAAATTATGTGTTTTAATATTTTTTATTTTAATTTGAAAATTTAAAATTACCATTGATTTTCTCCATATAATGCGAAAACTCCCCATTATGACAAGGAACGTCAGCGTGCAGTGTTGCCAAATCATTTTTCGAATACGTTCCCGATTTTATCGTCTGAAATATAATTGGGAAAAAATAAAAAGCCGCTTTAACTAACCAAAATTAAACCATGACCAACTGTTTAGACAAATTCAAGAGCCCCTAGTCGGTCATGGTTGGTTTTGGTAAGCAAAGCAGCTTTTTATTTATCCCAATTATATTTTAGACAGAACCAGAATATCAAAATTTGATGGCCGAAAATTAAGTCCGGCAACACTGTTGATACTTATTTTGAATTTGACAATGTAGAAAGAATGTGTTATCAGATATTAGATTTATTTCTAACCTATATTTTTTAAATTTAAATTAAAAGTTGTTTTTCCCGATTTTCTGCGTATTTTGTCAATAGATTTCTGTTTCTGTGTGTTATGTTTAACTAAATAATTAACAATTTATACGTTTTTACCCCGCCCAGCACTCAAATTCACTCCAAGATCCAGTAAGTTTATTTGGTTGAAAAAACAAAAATTAAACACAATTTCTCTTCTCCGGTAGTATATTTGCTATCCCAAAGGATACTTAAATGTAATTTTATTAAAAAAAATTCATAAAATCCAAAAATAGCAGAAAACCGTATATGCAATTGTTACCTTTGATTATGTTACTTAAAACAGATAAGAAACTAAAAAATTGTGTTTTATTAATTGACATTGACTTCTGACATGACTTTTTTTTAAAAAATAATTACTGGTAAAGGTACACGTGTAGGTACCTTTAATATTTAAAAAATATGTTTAAAAAATAAATAAAACTTTTAGTCATATAGACAGTATAATTTTTTAAAATAATATATAAAAATCTTTATTCTGGAGAAAAGCCAAATAATTTTTCTTTTAATTTGATATTCCCAGAAATCAAAATAAACTATAAAAACCTGTCTATTCTTATAGTATCATGCAGTTTTTAGACAATTGCAGCAGAACCGCAGATAATAAACTTAGCAATCCTATATCACCGAATTCCTGTGAAAATCTCTATCTAATGATATAAAAATATATGGGGTATTCCATTTAAAAAATACGTCACTTGTGCTGTAACTCTTTTGTTTTTGTTTCAATTGTTTTTTTAATTAATGTTTTTTAAATTTTACGGAAAAAACTACAAGGAAGTTCAAAAATAAAGCCCTGTTTACTTTAAAATGAATAACCCTGTACATTAAAGTGTTTTGCTATGCTAAGAGCATTTAATTAAGAAAACGCTTTATATTTATTGTTTTTTTTTTTGATAACTTCAAGTTTTACAAACACTTCACTTTTTTAATAAATTGCTTGAATCCTTTGAAATAGCTAGAAAACGAGATCAAACTTTGTCCTTTGCAAGGCACTATCGTCTTCCGATTGTGCCAATTTGAAAGGATTCTGCCTTATAAACACTTTACAAAATTTATTTGCAGAAGAAATTGGTTAAATCAAGCAAATTTGCAAACATGTAGCAATATAGAGAATTTTAATAAAATGTATTTTTAAATAATAATCTTAATGCACTTACGCATATAATTCTCATGAGGAGTCAAATAATTATATTTCTAATATGCATAAATTCTTAATTTGTATGTTTTAAAATAAAAACGAATATTTCTTTAAGCCGGAATTAATACCAAGTTAAATTTAATTTATTTATTTTGTTTGTTTAAAATATATTTTGCATTGGTTGACCTTTTTAATATTTTTACAATTAAAATATCGTAAAAACAGTTTAACAATAAAATATTTTTTATGTAATACATTCTACCAAAAGCTGTCAAAAGAAAACCAAGTTTAAATGTGACAAGACAATATAATTTTAAAGTAAACTAATCATTGACAAATTACCAGTGGAGGAAGGCTTTAGGATTTTTTTTTTGACTAAAAAAAGTAGAAATGAGATTTATACCAAATATACAGTGTGTCCCAAATTGGTGGGGAATGTATGGGGATCTTGGAAACCACGATAGATAGAAAATCGGTTAAATGGGGAAAGTTTTGGACAATTATGTTAGTAAGCTAATCCCGTTTACTACATGGTTTTATCTATTCAGGTTTTTGAGAAATTTTGAAAAACCTGAAACATGCATTTTCGAAAATCGGCCATATTTTTTTTTATAAGTGAAAATTTTTTAAATCTGTAAAAACTTCTTTAAAGCAACTTTTTTTGTAGAATATGACCGAGTAGTCAATTTTTATTTTCTACGTTTCGGGTTTTTAGAATCATCATCAACTTTATTTTTTCATATGTTCGCCATATTGGATTTTTACGCAGCCAAATAGTGCTTTTTATTCTAATTTCAATAACGTATAACATGTTATAATTTAAGAGTTTATAACCTCATTTATTTCAAAAAACAAATATTTTCTCGGTTGGCCTTGATTCTGGGGAACGTATTTTTTTTGTTAACAATAAAATATTAGTAATTGGCAAAATAGATAAGCTAAACAGATATTTTACAGAAATGGGTTCGCGAACATAGCTATAATGTTAATACCGTGTTACAACAAAATGTAATGGCGCCCATATGAAAAAGTAAAGTTGATGATTATCATCAACTTTACTTTTTCATATGGGCACCATATTGGATTTTTTCGCAGTCAAATAGTGCTTTCTATTCTTATTTCAACAATGTTATAACATGTTATAGTTTGGGAGTTTATAACCTCATCCACTTCAAAAAACAAATATTTTCGCAGTTGGCCTTGACTCCGGCGAATGTCATCTAGCGTCATTATCAAGTTAGCTCGGGTACGTTATTAAAATTTTTTTAACTTTGTAAAATGGTTAATGATTTAAAGAAAAACTTGATATTGTGCAACGTTATTTCCAAAGCAATAGAAATGTTAATATAGCTGCGAAAACGTATTTGGACAATTTTCCTGAAAGGCAGCATCCTAAACTAACATACTTTCGAAAACTGGTTACAAATTTTCTTAAATTCGGAAGTTTTAAAAAACCACGACCCAAGAAGTACGTTAACAAAAATCGACAACGAGATGCTGCAGTTAACCAACATTTTAAAGAAAATCAAACATCTTCAGCCAGGGATGTTGATAGAAAATTCCACATACCTAAGTCAACCATTCATAAGGTAGTTAGGACTATTTAAAAAAATATCGTTAATATTATGAGAAATATGGACATTTTAAATTTTAGGTCGTTATTTTAAATCTTCATTTTAGTAGGAATATTAGTTTAGCCACTTTTCATTGTTTTTGTTTTCACTTGTTTCAATTAACTTGTTACGTGTAGTTTTGTTGTAGCACGGTATTAACGTTAAAGCTATGTTCGCTGTATCTGTTCAGCTTATCTATTTTGCCAATTACTAATATTTTATTGTCTACAAAAAAAATGACGTTCGCCGGAATCAAGGCCAACTGAGAAAATATTTGTTTTTTAAAATAAATGAGGTTATAAACACTTAAATTATAACATGTTATACATTGTTAAAATCAGAATAAAAAGCACTATTTGGCTGCGTAAAAATTCAATATGGCGTCCATATGAAAAAATAAAGTTGATGATGATTCTAAAAACCCGAAACGTAGAAAATAAAAATTAACTACTCGGTCATATTCTACAAAAAAAGTTGCTTTGAAGAAGTTTTTATAGATTTGAAAAATTTTCACAAGATTTTCAAAAATACATGTTTCAGGTTTTTTCAAAATTTCTCAAAAACCTGAATAGATAAAACCATGTAGTAAACGGGATTAGCTTACTAACATAATTGTCCAAAACTTTCCCCATTTAACCGATTTTCTATCTATCGTGGTTTCCAAGATCCCCATACATTCCCCACCAATTTGGGACACACTGTAACCAGGTTTGGTTATTTTTTTTTTAATTCACAATTTTCTTGTTATTCCCTTCAGAAAAATCCTACTTTTAAAAGCAAATTCCTTATTTGTATCTTTTTTTGTAAATTTAATCAAATTCTATGGTTAAATCCCAAATATTTTTATTGAAATTGGAGGCATCTTAAATAAACTCACCGACATTAAATTTGGGACAACCAAAATTTAGATCAAATTTAATGTATGATAACTTTTTCTTTCATAGTCCAATTTCAATTATTTTTTTTATGTAGATAATTGTTTCGTTTTACCGTTTACATGTTAAAATATACAAGAAAATAAAAAGGTATATTTTTTCTTTTAAGTTTGTAACACTTTGTAGAGTAATTTTGCAATGTAAACTACACTAGTTATGCTTTTCTGCAGAGTTTGGTTCATGTTTAACATTCTGGTGTTTTATTCTTCTCGGTATCTTCATTGATTTAAGAGATATAAATTTTTAAAATAAACATTACACTTTTTGCAACGATTATTGAAAATACTGTTGAGTTTTTTTCGAATGTTTAGGTCTCCTTGGAAACGTATTCTGCATTTAACAGTTTTATCCGACATTTCAAGCATTTAAGACGTTTCGTGAGTACATTTCAAATTTATTTTTATTTTACGATGCTTTTGTCATCCATAGATTCAGCTAGCCATTGCTCTTCATGATGTTGGTTACTCCTATAGAGAAGTAGCGGATATGCTACGTTTTACAAAATCTAGTATAAAAAGAGCCGTTGCAAGGTTTCGTAAGACTGGAAATTATAAAAGAAGACCTGGATCTGAAAGAAATCGTACTACTTCCGCCCTTGATGATTGCTTTATTAGACTCTCAGTTTTAAGAGATCAGCATACCAGTGCAGTAGTAATATGAAATGAACTCTTCGGAGTTCGTCAAATTGCTGCCAATAAAAACAGTAAGAAAAAGACTTAATAAAGCCAGAAGACCGGTAACTAGACCAGAGCTCCTCAAAAAACATATGACAGAAGACTTTAACTGCCCGAAAGTATATTGTAGGAATTCTGGAAGAACATGTTGTTGTTTTTGCACAATTTATCGGTAACGAATTGGTTTTCAGGCATAACATTGCCCGTCTATAAACTGCCAGAATAGTGGCCTAATATTTAGAAGTGGTTGGAATAAACGTTATGCACTGGCCTGCTCGTAGCCCTGACATTAATCCGATAAAAGATGTATGGGACATGTTAGGTAGACGAATAAAGAAACGCCGAGGCCAGTTATTTACTCTCCAAAAGCTACGAAAAAATGGGATACTATTCCACAAAAGGATATCCAAAACCTAATTGGAGGAATGAATTGACATTAAGTAGCTGTTATAAGAGCTAGAGGAGGTAACACGAAGTATAACTTTTAAAACTTTACTTTTATGTTTTAATTAAAAATGTACTTGATCAAAAAGTGTAATGTTTATTTCAGAAATGTATATCTCTTAAACCGATAACAAAACCGAGAAGAATAAAACAATAAAAAATGGTAAAAAAGTTCCAAAAAAGGATCCAAAACTCTCCCTTCCAACTATAGACCTATATCTTTTTTTTGTTGTTTGCAAAGTAAAGGAAAATTTATTAATTTCCAAATATTGAAGTATTTGGAAAAACTCAAAATTTCACATGACAGACAGTATGGATTCCGTCACAAAAGATCAACACCTGATCTTCTTTCCTTTGTCTCACACAACTCACTTAAGTTTCTTGGTGAATCCCAGATCGCTGCTCTTGACATATCCAAAGCTTTGGATCAGGTATGGCATGATGGGCTTCTTAACAAACTTCCTTCTTACGGTCTTCCACCTAAACTTTGCTCTGTGCTCTCCAGTTTCCTTTCTAATCGACGTTTATCAGTTACTGTAGATGGTCATTCTTCCAGCTTCTACCAAATTAATGCTGGTCCAGGGCTCAGTGCTGCACCCACTGTTTCTACACATTAACGATCTTCTCTCTTCCACAATCAATCCCATTCATGGTTTTGCTGACGATAGTACTCTCCACCCTAGTATTTAATTTCTTAAGCCACCATGTAATTCTGATTTGGAAAACAAGCGCAGGTCAATGCAGATATCTCTTTCACAAGACCTCAAACTTATCTTGGATTGGGGCGCCAAAAATCTTGTTTAGTTTAATGCCTCGAAAACACAGTCATGTTCGCTGTCGCGAAAAAGTCTGCAAATGCTCATCCCTTACATATGTATGAGCGGCCAAGTTCTGCAGAACAAAGAGTCGTTTAATCTTGTCGGCGTTACTTTTGAGAATAACCTCAACTGGCACAAACACATTACATCCATAGCTTCGGCAGGTTCAAAAAAGATTGGATTCCCCTTTTGAGCCAGAAAATATTTATCTTCTTCCAATCTGCACACTCTGCATGTATCCCAAATCAGACCCTTTTTAGAATATCGTTCTCATGTCTGGGGAATGGCGTCCCCTACAACACTTAGCATTCTGGACTCCATCCAAAGAAGAGCCGTTCGTCTTATTAATGATCCAATGCTCACAGAAAGGCTTCCTCTTCTTGCCCACCGTCAAGCTGTGGGGAATCTGTCGCTCTTATATAGGTATTTTCACGGCTTCTCAGAGGAGTTGGCCAGTATAATTCCTCCTCTGCAAGCTCCCAACACAGCAACACGTAGTGCAACTTTAATACATCCTTTTACAGTTCAGTTAGAGAGACCCCGAACTCCCCGCTTTCTTCGTTCCTTTATACCTAGAGTGTCACGACTATGGAACCTGCTGCCCGCAGAAGTTTTTTCTTCTCCCAATCTCCAAATATATAATATAAGTCCCTTGTAAACAACACATCATCACACTTAAGACACCCACGGTACGTTAGTACTTAGGCATCAGCCTTCGTAGATTCTCCCAAGATAGAAAAAAATAAACTTTGCAGAAAAGTATGTTTAGTGTAGTTTAAATTGCCAAATTACTCAAAGAGTATTAAATCTTAAAGAAAAATATACTTTTTTATTTTTTTGTATATTTTAACACGTAAACTGTATTTTTCAAAATTAAATAAAATTAAATAAAAACAAAACAATAATCTACATTTTGAAAAAAATAGATTAAAATCGGATATAAACGTAAAAGTTATTATACATTAAATTTGATCTAAATTTTTGTTTTCCCAGATTTGATATCGGTGAGAAAATTGTTCAGTGAAAAAAATTCAATGGCTATGGTTTTTAAAAAGTCCGATTTTTTTTGGGGGCAACTAAAAATCACCTTTTTTTCGCAAATTAAAAAAGATTATTACATTATAAAATAGGTAATGCTTTTTCAAAGATTTTTAACAAGCTTTCGTCCATGAAAAAGTCTTTATACATTTTAAGTCTCAACGCGGAAACTCTACTTAAAATTCTAATAGCACTCTCTTCCTGAAATTCCTCTATTCGATTTAGACATTTTCCCGAAGTTTTGAGAAAACATAATAAGTATTGTAAATTGGTTAAATAAAATCTATAGTTCGGTGTGTGACGTTGGAAAAAAGATCAGTCAAATTCGTCCGTCGTGGGAATTGAAGTTCGGAAATTTGATATATAAAGTATTGCCGAGAATCTATAAAAAGTTAGAGAAGCTTCAACAGTCTACCGAAAGGTAATTCTTAAGGTCTGGTAGTTTTAAAGTTTAGAAAAGCACTAATGTACATCAAGTGTCTCAGGAGATATTTCTCGTTTTTAAAGAGGTGTTTAAGAGATGAAAATAAATGAAGTTTTGGACAAAACTGTAATAATTTTAAATTTACCATCTCAAATAAAAAGTTAAATCTATCGCAGATAGAAGTTTTGAAGAGAAGATAAAAGATGTTAAAAAGTAAATCTAAAGGGTGTCCAAAAATGGTGTGTACAACGGAGGACTAAAAGTTTCTTTGTCAAAAATATGATAATTTAATTTAGCTTACCTGCTGGGTAGTTAAAAACTTTCACACAAATGGGATTGTGTTTTTATTATTGAGATATAAAAAATCAAATAATCAATTATGCATGTCAAATAACTTAAAAAAATATTTCGATTTTTATCACGTGACTGCTGTTTAGGCAAAACCAAACAGGCACCAGTTAAATGAATATTATCCCTGACATGAGGAAAAGTGTCAATAAATCAGTGACAGTCGGTATTTAAAAAAAATATATGAATTATTCAATCGACGAAAAAGTATCCATAATTAAGTGGGATTATGCGGGAAACAGTTTTAGAGCAGTATCTAAAATGTTTTCACTTTATTTACCCACCAAGACCATTCCGTCTATTTCAACTATTAAACATATTGTCAGTAAGTTTGAGTCCAAAGGTTACCGTAATAAATTATTGTAAATGTTCAACTCAGGATATCGAAAATAGAGCCGAAGAAAGAGAAAACAGAGATTTTAATATTCTACCGAGTGTGGAGGACAACAAAGTGGTTAGTACAAGGGTTCTTGGGCAAGAGGTAAATAAACATCATACAACGGTATTGCGCACTTTGAGAAAACACAAATATTATTCGTATAAATTCGAAAAACATCAAGAGCTGCAGGAAGAGATAAAGAGCGAAGAATAGCATTTTGTTTTGAAATGATGAAAGGAGCAAATTCACCCTCAACAATGAACCAAATGTTCAGAATTGCCGGTATTGGAGCCAAGAAAATAAACATCGCTTTGTTTGTACTCGGACACAATATCCCAAAAAACAAATGTATTCGTGGGAATTATCGGACAACATATCATTGGATTCTTTTTTATGGACTATAACCTGGCAGCAGTAACTATTTGAACTTATTTCAAAATCAAACTGGACCTGCCTTGGAAAAGTTGTTCGGGAAGATCAAATGAACTTCCCTTCAAATGGATGGTTGCCCCGCCCATAATGTCCGTATGGTTAGAGAGTACCTGGAAAATGCTTTTAACGGCAATGTTATTGGTCCATGATACGGGATACTTTGGCCAGCCAGGTCACCTGATCTTTCACCGAATGACTTCTTTCTGTGCGGTCACTTAAAAAGTGTCATTTATAAAAGTGTAAAATTTGAGAATGTAAACCAGCTACAAAACGCTATATCGTTATAATGTGATAACAACTTAACAAATTAGATATAATTTTATGATCGGTTGGGATATTGTTGTATTTTTGTATTGTTGAGATTTTATTGCATTGTTCTGCAAATTCGCAGCACAATACAGAACGTTTTTACAGAAAATAAGATTTACGTACTAATAATTGCTGTTAGTTTTTTTAAATATAAATGCCACTCAAAAACAGTTTTTAAATTAGCAATCTGTATATTAATAAAATATAAACGGCCTTTATACAACAGGCAGGTTTAAAAAATAAATTTTTGAACAAATTGCAGGTGCCAATCATGACCAAAAAATCCTGTTGTGGTCAGTGGATCACAATGTACGTCATATAATTCGAATATGTTTTTCCTTTTTTTCTGTTTGTCTTGAATTACATTTTGTTTATTAAGCTTGACAGCCTTGTCCAAAATTAAAACAGTATTGGCATATTTTTATCCACACGATAAACATTTTATTTTCAATAAATCATTTTTCAGGATAATCTATTGTAAATATTTATTTGGCAGAATAATTAGTTAAATTCGTTGTAATTCAGTTGTAATTTTAAACAACCATTCTGTTATTTTGGTTAAATTCTTTTTTATGAAATATTGACTATGATTATATAAACTACCAAATGTTTTATTTAATTAAAGGATGATATTGTTTATCATAAAAAATAATAGGATTGTTGCCAATAACCTATCTTTGTCCTTAAAGGAAAAATAGTTTTGAAACAAAAATTTACAAAAAAATCATCATTATTTAATATCTGACCAAGCCTTCTCTAGAAAAAATAAGAGTTGTAGGGTCTGCGAGTGGCAGACATGTTTTTGCTGCAAAGCCTTTAGAAAAGTGTATATAACATGATTCGAGATATGCTTTTTCCCAGAAAGGTCCGAAACATTTCTTAAATAGGCAGAATGTTAAAAAAAATTAAAAACCTGTTTTTTCAATTTTTAGCCACTCATAACTTTGCAACTATTGTTCGTGACGTTTTGTTCTACATAAAGTTTTGTATGCAGATAGCTTTAGATCAAATAAGAATTCTGAGAACTGCACATTTTTAGTCGAAACGCTCTGAAACAGGGTAGGTAGATAGGTAGGTAGGTTTAAAGTGAGTGGACTTTTTACGCCCTCCACCGCGACCGCTTGGTCTATTGTTGCTCACACCTTTTAATATTTCTCCTAATAGGATCAGACTTCTAATGAATTCGATATCAGATTGGGAGAGAGTTCTTACAACTCCTCGTACTCGTGTCGCTACCGGACACGAGCACAATATGTGTTCTGGTGTCCCTGTCTCCTGGAAAGTATGACGAGCAGACGATTAGATCCGTCATGCCCTCCTCTCCCGGTATAGTGACGTGGGTAGCTACCAGGTCCGTGTTACAGAAAGCAAATGTTCCTTTTAAGGCCGTTTTTTCGGCCTTTCCCTATGAAAACGGTTCTATCAGTTTTCTGCTAAAAGTCAGGGAACCCTTTACCCCACAAAAAGCGGTTCTGTCCGATTTCTGTTTGGATTTAGGGATCCATTTCTAAGCACCTGTTTGTTCAGGATGGATCAGCCCTTTCTCGTGAAACAGGCGCCTGTGACTTCAGGGGCACCTTTCGAAACGGATTCACCCGTTTCGGTCGGTGCACCTTTGTCTGCTTGTGACCTTGGGTGGCACCTCTCGAAACGGATATATCCGTTTCGGTCAGCGCACCTTTGTCACTTTTTTTCCATGAAAGCGTTCTGTCCGCTTTCTGTTTGGAGCTAAGGAAGTAATAGTCCACCACGGCAGAGCCCCGCATTACCGCAGTAAGGCTAGATACTCTGAGAGGTCGCCCTGTGTCTCAGAGGAACTGTTGGAGGCACAGGATGTCATTCACTCATCAGCACGGTATGCTAATCCCTTAAGTTAAGCCTTGTGTTCGTCTTAGCTTCGGATCTGTTCCATACAGTGGCAACAAGAGTTGCCGATAACCAGCAACTCTAGCGCATGTTCCAAAAGATCCTGCTGGGCCCAACCACGACAACGACGTGCGAACACAGCGGTTGGGTCTGAAACAGGGGCGGTTATATCGTATATTTAGGGGGTATTTCAGAAGTTTGCAATCTAATTGAACCTAAGTTTCTGAGGTTAAAATTATCTTAGAATTTTTAATGCAGACAAGTTTTTATTCCATTCATTAAACTAAAAAAAAAAGGAAAAAACACTTATAGATATCGATTTAGCTATTTCGCAACACATCTTGCAACCTGAAAGCTTGGGTCTATAGACCCAAGTGCGCAATCTAAAAATAGCAGGCCGCGCTTCCTATGAATACCACGTTGTCTAAACGTATCGCTAATAGCGTAGCCGATCAGAGCTCAGGCCCGTCGGGGGTTAGTTGTGGTTAGGGGTAGCAGCATCGGAAGGGTACGTCACGCGCACGTCAAGTAAAAAGACCAATGAAATGGGTCGCATCGCAGTCCGTACGGTGGTAAAGCGATGTCAAAGCGCTAACAATGCAGTAAGACTTTTGGCTTTAAATAAGCAGTGTTTAAAATTTGTTCTCGCATTTCGGGCAAATAACCAAAATGTTCTGTTTAAATAATTTGATGGAATGTCAGTTTACATGGATAGCTAATGCTACTTTCTTCGTGTTAGCACAAGAAAATTGGCTGGACATCGTTTCTCTGTATTTAAGTAAAATTATAAGGTTTTGTACAAAGGCTCCATTTCTCAGCTAAGTAAAGCTATTCTCTGTGTCGAATTTAATTTTACATGTTTACATACAGTTTAAAAGTAAAACAAAGTGGTCAAAGGTGATTGTAAAGGACTGTACCAGGGTAGGAGTTAGCTGCAGCAAATAATAAAAGTGATTTGTGAGTGGTATGTTTTGGAGATTAGCAGAGAGTTTAGGTAATATTTAAGCTTATTAATAAGATAGTTCGTCAATAAATAATACTGGGGGTCCCAAAAATTAAAAATAATTTCTATCTTTGACTTTTAAGTTTCTAACTTCTATGTTAATAAAAAACAATCTCAAATTGTGTAGTAACGTCGATAGACTTGCGCCTCATAGGCTCCGGAGGAAGACGTTTCGGTTTTTTTAAAATTAAAAAATTTTTTAAAAAGGAAATTTTTTTGTGGGTTTTTTTTGAAAAATTTTTTAGATTTTTCTCTCACTTTTTTACATAAAAGTTTTTAAAAACTTTTGGAACAGCTGAATTGTAGGTAGATAATAAGTTACGTTTAATTTTTCCAACCTCTTAAGAAAGGGGAATTAAGGCTTTAGTCCCAATAAAAGGTAAATTTGGAACCCCTTTTTTTTTTAAAAAATTTTTTTTAAAAAAAAAAAAAAAAAGGGGGGGGGTTTTTAAAAAAACCCCCCCCCCAAAAAAAAGGGGGAAAAATTTTTTTAAAAAAATTTTTTTTTTAAAAAAAAAAAAAATTTTTTTTAAAAAAATTTTAAAAAAAAAAAATTTTTTAAAAAAAAAAAAAAAGGGGGGGAAAAAAAAAAAAAAATTTTTTAAAAAAAATTTTTAATTTTTTTAAAAAAAAACCCCAAAAAAAATTTTTTTAAAAAAAAAAATTTAAAAAAAATTTTTTTAAAAAATTTTTTTAAAAAAAATATTAAATTTTTTTTAATTTAAAAAAATTTTTTAAAAAAAAATTTTTTTTTAAAATTTTTTAAATTTTAAAAAAAAAAAAAAAAAAAAAAAAAAAAATTTTTTTAAAAAAATTTTTTTTTTTTTTTTTTTTAAAAAAAAAAAAAATTTTTTTTTTTTCCAAAAAAAAATTTTTAAATTTTTAAAAAAAAAAAATTTTAAAAAATTTTTTTTAAAAAATTTTAAAAAAAATTTTTTTAAAAAAAATTTAAAAAATTTTTTTTTTAAATTTTTCCTTTAGGGGGGTTTTTTTTTTAAAAAAAAATTTTTTTTTATTTTTAAAAAAAAAAAAATTTAAAAAAAAAATTAAAAAAATTTTTAAAAAAAAATTTTTTTAATTTTAAAAAAATTTTTTTTTATAAATTTTTTTTTTTTTAAAACCTTTTTTTTTTAATTTTAAAAAAATTAAAAAATTTTTAAAAAAATTTTTTTTTTTTTTTTTTTTTTAATAAAAAAATTTTTTTTTTTTTTTTTTTTTTTTAAAAAAAAAAATTTTTTTTAAAAATTTTTTTTTTTATTTTTTTTTTAAATTTTTTTTTAAAAAAAAAAATTTTTTTTTTTTTTTTAAAAATTTTTTTTTTTTATTTATTTATTTAAATTTTTTTTTTTTTTAATTTTTTTTTTTATATTTTTAATTTATTTTTTAAAAATTTAAAATATAAAAATTTTTTTTTTTTTTTTAAAATTTTTTTTAAATTTAAATAATTTTTAAAAATTTTTTTTTTTTATAAATTTTTTTTTTAAAAAATTTTTTTTAAAAAATTTAAATTTTAAAAAATTTTTTTTAAAAAATATTTTTTTTATTTTATTTTTTTTTTTTTAAAAAATTTTTTAAAAAAAATTTTAAAAATTTTTTTTTTTTTTTTAAAAAATTTTTTTAATTTTTAAATTTAAAATTTTTTTTTAATTTTTTTTTTTGGGGTTTTTTAAAAAATTTTTTTTTTCCAAGGAATTTAAAGGGTTTTTAAAAAATTTGGGTTAAAATTTTTTTAAAAGGGGTTTTTTGGAAACCCCCCCGGGGGGCCCTTTTGGGTTTTTCAAAAAATTTTTTTTTTTTTTTAATTTTTAAATTTAATTTTTGGGCCCCCAAAAAAAAAAAATAAATTTTTTTTTGGGGAAATTTTTTTTCCCCCCCCCAAAAAAAAAAAAAAATTTTTTTTTTAAAAAAAAAATCCCAAAAGGGGAAAAAATTTTTTTTCCCCCCTTTTTTTTAAAAAATTTTTTTTTTTTTTTTTTCCCCCCCCTTTTTTAAAAAAAAAGGGAAAAAAAAAACCCCCCCTTTTTTTAAAATTTAAATTTTTTTTTTAAAAAAAATTTTTTTTTTAAAAAATTTTTTTTATAAAAAAACCCCCCTTTTTTTTTTTTTTTAAAAAAAAAATTTTTTAAAAAAAATTTTGGGGTTTTTAAAAAACCCCCCCCCCCTTTTTTGGGTGGAAATTTTCCCCAAAAAAAGGGGGGGAAAAGGGAAAAAAGGGGCCCCCAAAATTTTTTAATTTTTGAATTTAAAAAAATTTTTCCCAAAAAAAAATTTTTTTTAAAAAAAAAAACCCCCCCCTTTTTTTTTTCCCCCGGGCCCTTTTGGGCCTATTTTTAAAAATTTCCCCATAAAAGTTTTTTTCACCATGAAGCGGACGCGTACCGATTTACGTTTTCTCATTAGCAAATTTATAAATTATATAATATCATGAATTTGACATGTTGAGGATTTAGGTTTCGCAAAATGCCCCAATATTTTTGTAGGTAGGTAGGTTTAAAGTGAGTGAACTTTTTACGCTCTCCACTGCGACCGCTCGGTCTATTGTGGCTCATACCTTTTTATATTTCCCCCCATAGGATCGAACTTCAATAAATCCAATACCAGTTTGGGGAGAGAGTTTTTACTTTCCCCCTTTTACTCGTGTCGCTCCCCGGACACGAGCAAAATTTTTGTGTTCGGGTGTCCCTGTCTCTAAAGAGTATGACAAGGAGACGATTAGATCCATTGCCCTACACTCCGTTCTGTGACGGGGCAGCTACCAGGTCCTTGTTACGGGAAAACAGATGCCCTTTCTGGGCCCGCATCTCCGGCCTTATTCTAAAAAAACGGTCCATCCGCTTTCTGTTTAAAGCCAGGGAAACCTTTTCCTATAAAGGCGGTTTTCCCCCTTTCTTTTTGGGATTCGGGGAACCCCTTCCAAGCACCTGTTTGTTGGGGATGGATTAGTCCTTCCCCTAACCGGCGCCGCAACAGGCGAAAATGGGGAAAAGCCGGCCATAAAATGTAGTGCTAATAAAAACATGTTTAATTAAAAAAATTTAAAAAACTAAGATAACACATTTATTTAAACTTTTTTTAAAGCCCCCCCTCCCCGGGTTATTTATTTGTTACATAACCCTGTGTGGCCTTTTTCCCCAAAAAAATAAAACTCTATGAAAAATTTAAATTTTATTAGACTGTTATTATTTTAAAAATTTAACCAAATTTTTAAAAAAAAGAAATTTTAAAATTCATAATAAGAGCGTTTATTTGGGCTGAATTGAATTGGATTGGGCAAAAGAGAGAAGAGGTAACCATTTTAACAGAATTGTAGGATTGAGATAGTTAACCGCTTTTTTTCCAAATTGATTTCCTTTTTGTCACTGTTGGCCTCAATCCGACTCCAATCTGCGCTAAATAAACGTTTTTTACTGAAAATTTTTGAAAAAAATCCAAAATAAAGATTTTTGATAAAAATTTGAGGTTAATAAAATTGTTATTATAAATTAAATGTTAGGATTTGGGGTTTTTGTTTTTTTTAAAAAAATTTAATTTTTTTTTTTTTTTTTTTAACTTTTGTGGAAAAAATAAGAACAATTTAAAAATACATGTTAAGGTAATATATTTGTATGTGTTATACAGACCTCATTAACAATAACTTTGTAATAATAAAAGGCCAACCTATCTTAATAATTAAAATCAATCAATATCTTCACTATAACTTTTATAGCAGAAACTGTTGGTTCATAAAAAAATGCCAAAATTTGAGGGTATTTTTTGTTTTAGCAGATGATTTTTTATTTGAGATTAAACAGAAGATATTAAAAATTACAAAATATATCCTCCATGTTTTTTTTCTTGAAAACTTCCGTGCATGAAATTCTCTGAATCTTTTAATATCTTTGTTTCTTGTTTCCCGGGGCTTCCTGCCAATTTTCCCCAATTGGAACCATAAAATATGATATTTTTCGAACTGTGCATTAAGATTTTATGGAGGAAGTTGGCATTTTTCCCAGGAACCTACAAATTTTCTGGCCGTCTCATGACAGTAGTCCTTAAAACTATAATTTTTTTATATAAACCACTAGAAATTGTTAAAAAATTATTGAATCTAAATATCAAACGATCAATGCCTGAATTTTCCCCAAGATTTAGCAGCATTCTCAAAAAAAGGGGAGCAGGTTGCCCATTAGTATTCCAAAAACCCCGGTTTTTGGGCTACAAAATAGTCCCATTTTTTTAAAAAAAAAAGTTTGTTTTTTTTTGGCATTTCAATTTTTTTCCCTTTTTTTTCCTGGCCTGCGCTTGCCATTGATTAAATTCCATCTTTTAAGATAGATGCAGAAAAAACTAAAAAAAAGAACAAGCATGTAAGGATGACAAACCAAATTTATATCTAGATTGCAGAATTTCGTTTTAAAATTTCCGATATTGTTAAAATTTTTTTGGATGTTGATTCACAAATCATCCCTGAGTTGGATTTTCAGTTACAGCATTACAAATTTGCCATCTATCATTGTAAAAAATAAAATGTATTTTAAAAAAACATCGTTTCCTTGAATATCAAGCTTTTTGGTTAAATCTGAAATTTGTTGGTCAAAAATTGCTTTTTTCTCATGATAGCTCTGTTGTTTCGTGCCAAAAAGACCTAAAAGTCTCAGAATCGTGGGGGGAAGGTCGGGGGTTTTCCCCCGATTACAAACTTATTTTTTGATTTGGGGCCCCGTTAATGAGCTGGGTTGGCACCATTGATGTTAAAAAAATATTAGCATCGAAATATTGGACTCTAAAAACTGCTGTTTGTTTTGACTCCCCCCGAACCCCCGTCACCCCCCCATTTGCAAATTAAATGTAAATTGTTATAATTTTCTTTGGGTTTTAAAAAATTTAAAACTTTTTTTAGGACTCAAATAACCTTAAATTTATGATCCAGCAAACTTTTAAGGGCACCCACATCTTCAGAAATGTTTGGTTTTCGGGGAGCATTTTTTTTTTGCGGCAGTTACGGACTCATAATTAGGGTAAAGAGTTGACTTTATGGCTTTTTTCCAATTTTTATTAGATTATATTGAAATTTTGTCAATTTGCCTCTACAAAAAACGATAAGGCTTCGTCCGCTGCTGGTATTTTACATTTTTTTTGAAGAGATTTTTTTTATTTTGATGCACGGGTTGGGGGAGAATGCAACATTATTTTAAACTGCTTCATCCAGTTTACCTTACCCAAACTTTATTTGAGCAAAATGTTAGTTCTTCCGGGCTTGATCTGCTCGCAACGGTTCAGTTCTTCTTCTTTTGATCGTTCACCAAATCCAAAATCCAGGAATGGCCCCCACTGATGAAGTTTATCCTGCATTTCGGCTGGTTGAGCTTCATTCATTGACGGGAAAAAATCCAACTCAATATTTAACCCAACTCGATTTTTATTTTCAAATGCAGTTTTATTTTGATGCTGTTGACCATTTTGTGTTATATTTCTGATGAATTTTATAAGATTTTTTAAGACTCTTCGACAAGCGTTCAACTCGATGGTAGAGGCATTTTTTCTCCAAATAACGACACTGCTCCATTCTTTCCTTGACGACAAATTTTACCCAATTGACTTGGCTTTTAAAAAAGCAGATTTTGTTGCAGACCCGAAAAAAAGTTGTAATTTTGTTAATTACTTTATTACTAGCAATAGCCTATGTTCATCGGGGATAATGTAGGATTCTAAGGGTAAAAAATTTTTTTAAACGATCCAGTAGTTTGGGCCCTTTTTCAATTCAAACAAACAATCAAATTTTTTCCCTTTTTAATATTTGTACAGATTATACTTTGCAATCAAGGTACTTCAAATTACATTAAAAAAAACTTCCAAAATTGAGACGTAGCTTGAAGAATTGAATGTTAATTCTAAAAAACTACATTTATCCCTTTTGATTATAATTTATATTTTGAAACTACATGAATGATTGTTAAAACTGTTTCTTTAATTTAGTTCAATGTAATTAAAACAATATATTTTAATAAGATTTCGCCATTTAAAATTGGTGCCATATTGAATTTTAAACCCTATGGCAATTTTTTTTCCATTTAATTTTTCTATAAAATAATGTTTTATTTTATAAAAATTGATTTATTCTTTTAAGTTGTAGGGAAAATTATTTGTTGCGTTTGGGACCACATTTTAAGAATTTGGACCAGACCATAAATCTTTAAAAATATTTTATCGTCAAGATCGCAAATTATCGCAGCAACTTAAGATGGATCTTACAAAGGACTTATTAAACAATAATTTAAAGCTAATTTAAATGCGGGAAATTACGGAAATCATACTTTCACTTTAGCAAAAAGTGAAAAATTGAAATTAAAAAAAAATGAATTTTTTAACTTTTCAGAACACCAGTATAAAAAAACGTAAAGACATATTTTAAATAAATATTATTTTTAATATTCTACTTCCCACCAGCAATAGGCTCATATATAGTTATTTTAAAAATTTTCACCCACACTTTGCCGAAAAACTGAATATAAATTACTAATTTTCACAGGCGCTTTTGAATCACAATGAAATAGTCTCCACGAACATCAGCTTTCAACTAAAATATTTCTGCAAGTGACAAGACTAAAAATAAAAGGGTGATTGTTTATTATACCCAGGTAACTAGATAATGAAATTATACTCAGAATAGGCCTTAATTGCGAAGTTGGTATTTCCGATTTATGGCCAGGTTTTCCCCGAATTTCGCTTGTGTGCCGGTGACTTTAGGGCACCTTACGAAACGGATTTACCCGTTTCGGTTGGCGCACCTTTGTCTGCTTGTGACCTTGAGTGGCACCTCTCAAAACGGATTGATCCCTTTAGGTCAGCGCACCTTTGTCACTTTTTTCCTATGTTTGGAGGTAGGAAAGTAATAGTCCACCACGGCAGAGCAACGCATTACCCGTAAGGCTACTATTAGAGGTCGCCCTGTATCTCAGAGACACCGTTGGAGACACCTGTTTAAGGCACAGGATGTCATTCACTCATCAGCACGGTATGCTAACATCTTGAGTTAAGCCTTGTGCTCATCTTAGCTTCGGATCCCGTTCCGTACGCTAGCCAAAAGAGTTGCCGATAACCAGCAACTCTAGCGCATGTTCCAAAAGATCCTACTGGGCCCAACCACAACGACGATGTGTGAACACAGCGGTTAGGTGATTCATATTAGTTACTTGATTTTTTTACGTAAATACGTACGTAAATAGGTTTCTTTTTTGAAGAATCCGTCCCAGCTCTACCACTGATTACCATTGTTTTTTAAACTCCAACATTACTCTAATTTAAATCTGCACTACTTCGTATCCTTTCCGATACAACTGTTCTTTATAAACTTAATACAAAAAGCACCGGGTTTAGTTCCTAATTAAACAGATCGTAATTCTTAATTAAAATTCACTTTGCCGTAAATCCTGATGCCTTTTCATGTTTAAGATTACAAACGATATTTTTAATATTATCTTTCGCGTTTTGGAGTTTAGTATTTACCCTCGGGGATTATTTTATAATTTTAAACTTTATTGTTTGATGTATAAAAATGTAAAGAAAGGGTAAAAAGTTACTTCTTAAAGGTTGTGTTTTACGCACAAAGAATGCGGTTAACGAAGTTCGTAAAAGAATAAAACAGTCTTTAATCTTTTTATGTTTAACATATTTTAAAGCTGTTGTACTGAGATCGAATTACAAAATAATATAATACAGTGGTGGCCCGTAAGGGAGGGCTGTAGAGCGCCGCACTTTCGGATAAAAATCGTTAACGTGAAATACAGATTTACATTTCATTTACATATTTTTAATAAGTAAATTAAATAAATATATAGGGTTATTCATTTTAAAGTAAACATGGCTTAAGTTTTTGAACTTTCCTGTACTTTTTTAAAAAATGAATATAGCCATTTTGTTTTTTTCGCAGAGTTTAATAATCTATTTAGAAAAACATTTAAAACAAAAACAAAAGACAGCACGAGTGACGTATTTTTTAAATAGAATACCCCATATATTTTTATATCAAAACATATCGGTGATATAGGTGTTGCTGGGTTTATTTCGTGAGGTTCTGCTGCAATTGTCTAAAAACTGCATGATAGTATAAGGATAGTTTCACCTGAAAAAAGCTGCCACAGGTCACAGGTGCTTATTTGTCAAAGTCATGAATTTTAAAAATACGTTAATTACTTTTTGAAGTAGTTTTATAATAAAGTTTTTATCAGAAGAACGGCTTCGAATTATAACTCTCTATTTTAAATGTGGTGAAAACGCTAGGGAAACACAACGAAGATATGTTGCAAATTTCCACCGAAATATATCAGTAAAAACGATTTTAAAACTAAAGGTCTCATTCGAAGAAACAAAATCGTTACATATTAGAAAAAGGACTACAATGAGAAAAAGAAGCCGGGATCAAGCTATTCTAAATTATTTTACTTTGTATCCCAAAAAGTCAACTACTGACGCAGTTAGAGACTTGAGGTATGGCCCTGCAAGAAGAAGAGTAACCTATGCAATGGTTCAGAGAACACTGAAATATTTTAAGCATCTTCCATATTACGTTCTTTCAGTGCTGCCTTTAACATGTGAACAAAAGGAACTTCGCTCTCAATTTGTTTCCCAAATTTTAATCCATGAACAAGATAACGATCCTACCCTGTTTCAAACGATTTTTTGTACGGATGAAGCTACGTTCACTACATCAGGAATGTTTAACCAACGCAATACGCACAGCTGGACAAGACAAAATCCCAGGAAGTTTTCGGAAATTAAATACCAAGGGAGGTCTTCTCTTCATGTCTGGTGTGGTGTGCTTAACAATAGAATTTTTGGGGCAATATTCTATGAGGATCCTTAACTGGAGATAGATATTTCAATCTTCTTGAAAACGATATTGAGGATATTTTAGAAGAATTGCCACTCGAAACTTATCGCAAGATAATTTGGCAACAAGACAAAGCGCCGCCCCATGCTGTTCGTCGATAATTTTTTCTTAATCAAAATTTGAATGCAGAATATTATTTGGAACTACTTGAAGAACAAATTTACCTACATTAAATGATGCGTTCAGGGAAAATCAGGAAGTTTAGTATTGAATGGATGGCTGCCCGGCACATAATATCCTGTCTGTATTCTTTATTATATAACTGTTTTGATTTTTCTGGAAATAAATTTTGGGTTGCCTTATCTGCCCTGCTAATTATTTGTCTTGGCGTACAATAAAAGGTGTTTTCTTGTTTGATATTCATATCTTGCCGTTTTTTTCTCAAATTAGTAGTAAATTTGACGTTCCAAACTACAATTCTATATCTAACAATATTTACAGGTCAATGGGCTACTTCGCGATTTCACAATACATTTTGAGCGCGTAATGACACGTTGTGAAACTGTTTTTCACTCATATTTCCTTTTTTTATCGTATTAAAAGGTAGTACTTTATCAATTAAAATGTATTTAAAAAAATAGTTTTTATAACGATTGCACGAACGCATGGTCTAACTTTCCAACAAATAATGCAAAATAAAAAATTAAAATTCACAATCCAAGTCCAATTTATACTCCCATGGTATAGAGCTGCGTTTCTCGAAGTGTGTTCCGCGGAACCCTGGGGTTTCGCACGACTTCGGCAAGGGTTCGGCGAGTCCAGAATTCCGACTGGATTTTCGACTTACGTATTACCGAAAAATAAGTAAGCCCGATATAAGACTGCAACTTTCATCAATAAGACCCAGTGGCCGCTCTTGGATTTTCAAATTTTTTTATCAAAAAAGTAAAACATGAGATCCACACTAAATTTACCAGATGCTATTTGCCTTAGGGGAAACATTGGTTAAAAAAAAATAAAATTTGCAAGTAAAAAATCGGACTTTTAGAAGCAAAAACTCTATTTCTATTTTTTTCGTGAATGTTATTGTCAAAACTCATATTTTGCTAAAATATCTATGTTTTTCTCATGTCTGGGGAGTGGCGCCTCCTACAACACTTAGCAGTCTTGACTCCATTCGAAGAAGAGCTGTTCGTCTTATTAATGATCCCACACTTACAGAAAAGTCTGTCGCTCTTTTATAGGTATTTTCATGGATCCAAAGAGTTGGCGAGTATAATTCCTTCTCTGGCAGCTTCCAGCAGAGCAACACGTACGGCCACTTTTATACATCCTTTTACAGTCCAACTTAAGAGGCCCCCAACTTCCTACTTTGTTTGCTCCTTTATACCTGCCCAGAATATGGAACCTGATACACGTAGAAATTTTCAGTTTTTTCCAGATCCCCAAATATTTAAGTCTCGTGCGAGTAAACTCCCTCTTACCACACTTTAGACAGCCACGGTACAGTACGGCCATAGCTTTTTTTGGCGTAGAACCAGGTCGAACCATTAGGTATGTACCCCCTGAAACGTTTTTACGACATTTTTTGGTCTCGAATTTTAAATTAATAAAAAATGTTTTTTTAAAAATTAAAAAAAAAATTTTTTTTTCGTTTCCCCCCCCCATAACTTTAAAACTATCAAAGATAAAAAAAATTTTGTGCCCCAAAATTGGGTCAAACTGTAGCGCTTTTTAAACCCTTTTAAACTTTTGGGGCAACACTTTCATGTTTTAAAAATCAGATAAACTAAAAATGTATATTTTTTTTTTTGAAATTTTCACCAATGGATAAACTTTTTTTTTTTTTTTAAAATTTTTCCTTTTCAGCGAAAAAATCGTAGTAGTAGTATTTAATTTTAGGTAGTGAAAAGCCCCTTTTTAAAAAATTTTAAATACCGGAAAGAAACGACATTAATAATATTATGATATCTAAATTACGTGGCTATAAAGATTTTTTTTGCGTTTGATGAAAATATCATAAATTATGTTGGCCACCATCCTAAAAAAACCCCCAAAAAATCGAAAAAAAAGGGGGAAAAAAGGGTTTTTAACCCCTCCCAAAAATTTTTTTTCGACAATACCTACCTTTTCTGCGATTTTTGGGGTTTAGTGATGTTCAGATAATTTTTTACTTTTTTAAAAAAAACCCCCAAAATTTAAACTTTATTAACCCCCGCTGCCATAATACGTAGTGCAATGGCTTTATTCAAAAAAAAAAAAATTTTCCCCAACATGTATTTTGGGAAAGAAGGACTAAAATGTTGTAAGGAGTTAAATTTCGTTCCTGCAATATCATTTTTTGAATTTTTTAAAAAGGCAAAATGGATTAAATTTAGTAAAATGTTACTAATGAAGCGCCTAAATAACTACTTACATATTTTTTTTGGGGGTCTGAAAAAAAAAAATCACCCACGGAATTGGATTTTTTTTTAAAAATTTGCAAAAAAAAAATATTTTTTAATTTTTAAAATTATTTAAAAAAAAAAAATGCGGATGATGAAGTTTTTTAAAAAAAACCCCCAAAAAAAATTTTAAAAATTTGTCATTTTTTGACATTTTTATTTTAATTTTTTAAAAAGATTTTTTTTAATAAATTCATGCATCGCTTCAAGACGTTTGGTGTTGCTAAACGGAAATATTATTAATTTATAATAAAAAACTTTGCCTTACCATAAGGATAATTTTCTTTAAAAAAAAAAAAATATTTGTTTTAAGCCAGTTTTAAATATAATTGGGGAAAAAAAAAACCCCCTTTAACTAACCAGCACTCCCCCGGAGACCAGAACGGCGCATTTAAAAAAAAAAAATTAAATTTAACGAGGAAAACCTAACCGGAACTAACCAGAACTGATCATAGTTTGAAAGTTGTTGTTTTTTTTTCTGGTTAGTTTTTTATATAAAAAAAAACCCCAATAAAAAAATTTTTAAAAAAATCTGGCAACATTGCTTATTTAAATAGCATTCAGACATTTTTAAAGAATAGCATCGTATCATCTCTTTATATGGAAAAAAAGAATTTATATTCCTCGACGTTTAACGAAGCCCTAGATTATATTTAATATATGTACTATATTTGTAAAAAATTTAAAAAAGTTTTTAAAAACATCCGAAATTTTTTTTTTGCTAAAAATGTTTAAAACATAAGGTTTTTTTTAAGGGGTTTAAAAACAAAAAAAAAACGAATCCCGTGGGGGGTTTTCTTTACCAAAACCAAAAAAAAAGTTTAATAAACCACTAATTAGGGGGGGAATTTTTTAAAAATGATTGATATTTTTATAGGGGTTTTTTTAAAAAACTACCCACTTGTTTTGGATTTTTAAAATTTTTTTTTTTTTTCAAAACCCTTTAAACAGCCCCTAGATCTGCTTTTAAAAAACCCGTTGGTACAATTTTTAAATACCTACTACATTTCCCCCGGACCGTAAGATCTTTTTAGTGGGCCCGGGCCCCCGCTAAGCCAAGGGGCAAAAATATTACTTTGGCCGTTAAAAAAATATCACTGACTCAATACTATAAAAGGAATCAAAAAAAATTTTTTTTAAAAAAAATTTTTTTTAAAAATTAACTACCTTTTTACGCAGCATATATGTATAAATTTTCAATAATAAATTTTTTCTCGTTTGGGGTTTAAAATTCGCTACAAAAAAAAAACAATTTTGAGCTTCGAAATTTTTTTAAAAATTTCAAAAAAATATCAGCTTCAAGTGGGACGTTGTTTGAAGCGCTATTGTGTCCCACTTTTAAAAAATTTAAAAAAATTTAAATTGATAGCATGAATATTGTTAAAGATATAGGGGAGAAGTTAAAAAACGGGTTTTTTTGAAAACCGAATTTTTTTGGGTTTTTTCGAAATAAAAAAGCTCTCGACCACTAAAAAAAAGTCGTAAAAAGTGTTTTTTTTTTTCACGATTACCTTATTAAAGAATCCCACTAAGTCTGGCCTTTGGGGGTTCCCCCCGGTTTTTTTTTTGATAACTAAGGACTTTTCTTCCAAATTTTACTCCACTAATATAAAACTATCCGTTTTTTATTTCATGTTCCCAAAAAAAAGTTTGGTTCTTTAATAAAATAATTTGTTAAAAATTTACAGGCTGGGGTTTTTTTTTATTTTTTTTTTAAAATATTTTTTAAAAAAAAAAATTATAACCCTATTAGAATCCCATCAAATTTTTTTTAATTTAAAATGCAAAAAAATTTTTTTTGTTTTCAGCATTAAGAGGTTTTCGTGTTTATTTTTCCTGTTAAAAAGGGTTTCATATGTGAAAAAGTTTAAGAAACGCTGGTATTTAGTAAAATAATGAGGAAATTATAGGTATTTGTAATAATGTGTTTTTTAAAGTAATGCTTTTAACATTAATTTATAAAAACAAATAAATTATACAACCTCGTGTGGTCTATAAATAACTCCAAGATATTAATTACATGAACAGTTATTCCAGGTTGCTAGAAGTCACAGAATTATACAGAATTGATCCAGGATGCTTTACATAATCCCTTGTGACACAAATAGAGATCCAGTCGATTAAGAATTTATAATTCGTGCCTGATGGCATTAAAGTAACTTCCAAACGAAGCACTTAACTCAGATTATAGTCCGGGAGATTATTTAAAATATTTCGGGACGTTTAATGATGTAATAATATAAAAAGAGAATTTAAAAGGGTAGGGTTAAAGTATTTAATAACAAGTTTTAAAAAATAGGTTTTTAGCGCACACAAAGTGAAGTTTGCGAAACGAGCCGGGGGGTTTTTTTGGGTTTTTTTAAAGCAAAAACGTTTCCCTCAAGTTATTTTTCTTTTTTATCTACAACCGTCGGTTCTTTGTTAATATTTTTTCTTTACGTTTTTTTTGTTTTTCCCCACATTTTATTAAACTATCATTTCGATCGATGTCAGTCATTGTCAAACAGACACCACCCCAAAAAAAACCATTGCAATCGGCAGTCCCAAATATAGGAAATTTATTTAAATCGACTTTAATTTTTTTAATTTTTTTTATATTACCTGTATTTTAATTTTCTGGAAGTTTTTCTGTTAAGTGTTTAAATAAAAAATTTTTGAAAAGTCCTTACTATAAAAAGATCTTACCCCCGGTGCAAAAGCAATTATTTCCCCATGCGGGAAGTGACCCCCAACTAAAAATAAAGTTTTTAAAAACCCTTTGGGGGGGCCCCCTTAGATAAATATATTATTTTTTTTAATAATTTACAAATTTAATTTTAATCTATTTTTTTTTTAACTAATTGAACTTATTTCAAAGCACTAAAGCACGTTCATTTATAAATAATTTAAGTTTTTTATTTGGGTAAACTTTGACTTTTTTAATATTTTCAAAAGACTTAAGATTTATGAATTTTTTTGGTTTTTTAAATTTTAAATTTTCTATATTTTTGTCTACAACTGCATTTTTTTTTAAATAAAAACTAAAAGATTTGAAAAAAAAATTTTAATATTGTCTTTGCTGAAAACCATTCCCCTTTTTTATTTTAAGCCCACAGATTTTTTTTAAAAGATTTAAAAAAAAAAAACCCTAAAATTTTTTTTCAGGCCAAAAAGAAAAAACCACAACCCCGACTTAAAATTTTTTTCCAAAAAAAAAAGGGGGCAAAAAAAATTTTTTCCCCGCTTTAAAAAAATTGTTTTTTAAAGATAAATTGGGGGTATTGACAAATCTTTTAATAATTATTATGCCAAATCAAACGGTTTATGAATTTATTTTTATTTTTTAATCTACAGTTGCATACAGTATGTAAATCGTCTCATTTATAATTAGATGGAATCAAAAATTGTATGTTACTCGGACGACCTTAAAATAAATTTTATTACCATTTTTGATATTTATTTTGCAATATACGCCTGACTTATTAATTAGTCAACATTTTTTTAAACGCAGCAATGTGCCTAGCTGTATGCATTTGCAACACAGTTTTGACTTGTAATTTTAAAGTCATTTTCTAATGTATTTTTCTTTTTTACTTTTAGGTAAGTCCAGGTCTACAAATTTGCTGAAAATCTTAATCACAGGTCTAGGTAAGGTGTGTCTTTAATTGTTTTATGAATCTTAATTAAGAAAAGTGTATGGTTTGGACCAACAAAACAGAAAGCACTGATGTGCAATAAATTACAATTAAATGTTTCGTGATCTATATAAGATAAGACTTAAATTTAAAAGTATATAAACTAGATAATTTGAAAATATAAACATGAAATAAAAGGAAAGAAAATTTAATGAAATACAATAAAAAGTTTCTAGTTTAATTTAATACAACCCTGGATCAGTATACCTATTTGGTTCCATTGTAAAGAGTATTTGACGAGTACCAAACGAGAACTTTTTAATATAGTCCGTCAATAATTTTCCCCCAAACCTTAATTTTTTTTAAAAACATATCAAAAAATAAAATATATATATATATATATATATATATATATATATATATATATATATATATATATATATATATATATATATATATATATATATATATATATATATATATATATAATATATATATATATATATATATATACCCAAAAAGGGGAGGGGTTTTTTTTTGGGGATATAGGCTCCTTAATGAACTGAAAAAAACATTAAAGTCCGTTAGGGATGACTATAAGCTTGATTGGTTTAAAATTACGAGGCCTCCCAAATAAATGGGTAACCCGGTCCAGCCAATCGATTACGTGTTTTTACCTTTTTGGGGATGGTCACAAATGTAGGCCGTAGACATTAACTGCGAAGAAGCCAGCTTAAAAACAATCGTACTAAATACAACTGAACGAAATTAGTTAATTGATAATGGAATTTTAATTACAATGTAAAGTAAAGTGAGCCATTTTGGAAAAATTGTTAGAAGACTACGTTTGAAAAACTTTCTAGTAACTGACACCATATCTTCTAATAAATGCACTTTATCTTGCCATTTTAAGTTTTTCATTTTCGTTTACGTATAAGATATGTTAATATCTTACGCAATCTTGCTCACAAGAGTAGCAAGGCTTTTTATCTAGTAACTTTCGATAAAATTAGAAATAAGAAATTTGCCTCTTGCTCAACACCTTTCCGTGAGTTTTTTCAATACGTCCACGGAAGGTGTTGAATGAAGTAAAAATGCTGTTTGTTTCATCAAAAAATTCTATAGCAAAAGTACTTTGCTTCTTAAAGTAAGATTGGGATAAAAACATTTAACAAAATTTTATACGCAATTACTCAGAAAAATTGAAAAAAATTTAAATGGTTCAAGAGTAAAGTGCATTTTATTTGAGAAGATATGGAAATAAGTTACTAGGAAAAATTGTTCAAAAGTAAAAAGATAGTTTCTTATATCAATTTTCAAAAAAAAAATTATTTCCTTTTATTAAGTTGTGATAAAAAATTATTTTACAATTAATTAACTTATTCCAATTAACAACTCATTATTGTACTAGTACGCGTTGATAGTGACAAGCTGTGTACTTTGCTTTTATGATTCTGTTGTACAAAAGTAACGTCAGCTTTAAAATTGATAAAATTATTATTAAAGAAATTTAAATTGATATTAAAATAGATTTAATTACAAATAAATAAAATTGACGATTTTCAAAAATTGGTATAAGAACTACCTTTTGAGTACGAACAACTTTTCCTAATGCTTATTTCATATCTTATCAAATAAATGCACTTTACTCTTGTACCACATTTAAGTTTTTCCAATTTTCAGTTCCTATATTAAGCTATGTTAAATGTTTCTATCCCAATCTTACTCTTAAGTAGCAAAATTTTTATCAAGTGGCATAAATAAATCCAAAAATAAAAGAGTTTCTACCTTCAACTACCTTGCACAAATGTTCTATTATCTTATTCTGGAGAAAATTAAATATTTTTTTGTTTGATAGTTAGGTCTAGATGACAGACCCAAAACAGATTCCTTGTTAACAGAATTTGATTCTTAAACTCTTAATTGAACCACAAGCAAAGAACCTAATTTCTTAAACTAGCTGCGGGTTCCGTTCACATGGTTAACTAATACACTTTCCAGGTTCAGTATTAAGGTTGGTATACTACTCAGCCCTCCGAAAAAACGCCTTCATCCGAAAGAAGCAAGTTTGAGTAGGTCCCAGCTCAGAAACACATTTTTTAAAGGCGAAAAAGACGTCTTACATTGCATCAAAGACAATTAAACTTTTTGTATAGACACTAAACAATGCCCATTTTGGTAGCCTCTATAGGTTTAGGCTCGCTTGCTCAAGCGTTGCGTCCATCGAGAAAATATTCCACTGCAATAACAAACGAAGACACTGTTGTAAAAGCTACAACAATGGTAACAGTGATAGGTATTCCGCAATGAATGACCAAATTCGTTGTGATATTATTTTTGTACTAATAATAAAATTTAATTTAACTTTTTACTTTGAAAAATTAAAATACACGATGTTAAATCTGATTTAGAAGTTTTCAAATTATAATTTTAGCACATGACATCCACACACATCACTGAAATGATAGAGATTAATTATACAACAAAAATTAATATTCATTTTATAATTGAAATAAATTTTCTACAGTTCAACAACGCATGTGGCTAGTTTTCTAGGGTTAAATAACTTTATTCTTACTTGTGCTGCATATCGTGTTGTTGTTTCTGCGTGGTGTTTTTCTGCTAGTCAATAATATTAAGACCAGCCTACTTCACTCTAAGTGTGAACAAGGAAATCTGACAACTATGCCTTTAGATCTAGCGACACGTTTGCTGTTGTTTAGTCATATGATTTACGTTCGAATGACCTGTTTCTCTGTTGTGTTATTGTGAATAAATCAACTTTTGAAAGAAATATTGTTAAGATAGAACTAAACCTGTAAAGGTCTTGCTGTGTGAGAAATTTGAGTGACAGGACAGTTTTTCCATAGACAATGAAAAACAGAATATCTGCGGGTGAAAAATTGCCGGTGTTGCCAAAGTACTTAAAGTAAATGGCGGCAAATGAACTTGACATTTTGTGGTGGTTACTTTTTAAAAAAATAATTAAAATTGAAAGTGTGTTTTAATGATTCGTGTTTGGCTTTAATTTTGAAGGTATTTTTAGTTATTTTTTAAACAGTAACAAATATTAGCATTGGAAATTACCGTAAGTACGTGGGTATACATTTTGGAGTTGTCCGTTCGTTTTGATTTTGTTATTGCGTTGCATAGGTACTTGAGTTGCCTGCTTATTAGATACTATTTAGTTACTGTTACTTATTATTATTTTCCTGGTAATCTTTCGGTATTTTCTCAATTTAATTAATTTACCATGCCAAGTCCTTGTTGTGTGCCTAGGTGCAAATCCAATTATAAAAACTTCTCTTGATGGGAAGAACCAACTGTATCTGTTTTCACTAACTCCCAAAGGACGAAAACACTTAAGCATTGGCAGGAATATTCCTGAACAGTCATGGTCACCCTCAAAATATTCTGTGGTTTGCTGTTTTGTAAAAGTGACATTGTAGGATGATTATCGCTTGCCAGATGGGTCAATGCAAAGGTACCTGCAAAACTAGACTAAAGTTAAATGCAAGTGCCTAGTATTTTTCAGACACACATGCTATAAAACAGTCCCTGTTTCCCGAAAAGTCCTGCTGAAAGCATGGCATAAACTTGGAAACAATAATGGTATACCCACAAACGACACATATTCTACTTTGCCATAGTACCTCTGTTTACTAGAAATAATTGACTATTCATTTTCAAAAATTTGATTGTCGTATATTTTACCAGGTAAATTTACTACTGAAATGTTAGAAAAAAGATTTGGTAAATACAGACTTCTCGGAGGTTGTAATTACAATGTTAGCTTTGATGATATTTAAATGCTGAGAAAAAAATTAGACTCAAACATATGTTAGAAGCGCTGCTGATGGTAATTTCTCTTGCTGAGATTAAAGAAACAAGAGGACAGCTGTATCAGGAAAATGATCTTGATTGGTTAATGCCTCAAAATAATTACACTGAAAATTTTGTTTTACTTGAAACTGAATACCTAAATGAATAAATTGACAAATCTAGGTACAAATTTATATAGCCCGGTTATGCGCCCACAAAGAGTGTAAAAAAGATAAATTATTGTAACATCTGTGTTTCTTTTCTTGTTGAAAGTAAGGAAACCTAATTGACGACGAATACTTTGATTGTCTACAACGTGGCAGTTTAAAGGTTCCTACAGAAATTGTTAAGGCCGTTCTGTCCCATATGTGCGCGATTTTGAAGGTATTAATGACCCTGATACAGAGGTGACTTCCTAAAAATGGAAAATCAAAAGCTATCCTGTGTGATCTAATTTAAGCACTGGAGCAACATAGAGGCTTTAATGATTTATGCTCATGATATTTGTGGTAACGAGAACAAAAATATGTTCATTATGATGTGCTCTATATTTTCAAACATTCTTTTAAATAATTATGTTAAAAAGAAATAACAAAATGCCACAGAAAAATCGGAAAAGGCTGAGTCAAAAAAACAAAAAGAGAAACTGGGCACATTTAATAAATAAATAAACAAAACTAAAACTAAGTACAATTACTAACTAAATGTTAAATTACACTTGTTTCCTTTACAACAACATCATGTTCTTATGCTGTGACCTATGCACATAAATTAATTTGTTTTAGAGTTTAAATATTATATAAATATATTATTTTTTCAATTATTATACTGATTTAATTATTTTAATGGAAATATCAATACTATTTTTACCGATCTTTAATTGAGCCTTAAATGAATTTAAAAATACGCGCCTCGATACCGGATTACGCTCACATCGCGCTCGAGGAAGCCGATCTGAATCTCTTGCCGGTTGCGGCGTTGCCAAAAGTGGTTGTTCACGGCTTCCGCTGAGTAGTAGGGCTGTGTTAAGACCTTAAAATGTGTTTTTTGGCTGAGGTTACTTGCATTTACTAAGCTGGCCTTTAGCATAGTGTTTATTCTTATTATAACATCTTTTGTCAAATTCGGAAGCCTTCTGTTAAATTTTAAACAGACAGATATACAAAGAAATGTATACATCCAAAGGAAAAAATTTACATTTACAAATTTTATTATTATCTAGCAAAAATAAATTTAATTATTAATTTTACAACAAATTCGACCAGAAATAATTCTTTATTTCTGTTACCATTGTTATCTTTTTTACATTTATACATATAGCATCATGTAAACATATTTTTTTCCATGGACGCCCGCTCGAGTAAGCCAGCCTCCAAACCCATTACCAAAAATTTAGCATGGTTTTGTTCGTCTATAGTAAAAACTCTTATTGTCTTTAATTACATTAAAACAACAAAGGATGCTTCTTGATCTACTTGTCTTTAAATCGAGTTTTGTACATCAATATTAATAACATCATATATGTTAATGTCTGTATAATGTACCATCATAAAGTTTCTGTAATAATTTAAACGGTTTTGAGTGTACCTGCACTGTATCTATTATTTTATTAAAATCTACATATAAATCTTGTCACGTTTGCACACGAAGGCATGCGCTTATGACGAATTATGCAGATTATATTCACGAAACTTACGTATGTATATTTACCTATATTAAATTTAAGTTATTTTTAATTCGGTTATTTGAAATGCATATTAAATGGGTTTTTTTACATTTTCCCAATTTGTTTTAAATATTTTTAACTAAAATTAGATCCGTCAGTAGTCTTCTTAGTTGTTTTTTTTTCAATATGATTCTATTCTATTCTATTATCCAATTATGGTTTTGGTTGCCAATCTTTTTTAATTCCATCGCCGTATAGCCAGCACTCCCCTTCCAGTCATATGTTGCGATGTCGCAACATAAGCCCTTCCGGGCTTTGTCTATGGAAAATCTGGATAATCGGGTTATGTAGCCCCCAGAAATTCCGACTAATTCTCAGCGAAATCGATTAAAGGCACAGTGCTCAAGTGATCTAACCAAGGACTGCTATGGATATTGCGTACAACCAACTTGCTGTCAGTCCAAGCATCTCACACTGCGCGCACCAGCAATCCTCCGCCGTATGAAAGATAACCTCGATACACTACGTAAAATGTTAAAACATCGAAACTAGCCTCAACCGCTCACAACATAGCCCCAGAAGACCCCCATATTAACTGGTGGCGAGTTCCCCTTCGTTTTCCAGTAAAATACACAGTTTTCCACGCCACTGCTGTCGATTCAACGAAAAAGCTAAAGCTTCCACAGACGTGTTTTACTTGATAAAGTCAGAAACGGAATTCCTTTTGAATATAATGTTTTCAATATGTTCTATTGACATGTAGTGTATGGTGGGATTACCTGTTCCACCATACACTCCACCTACTACCGTGGTTCGGAAGAATACTGGCAAGAAATAGCGTGCTTTACAAATTTTACAAATTTTTTAGTTCTAGTTGGAAATTAGAAAAAAGAACAAATGGATAAATGTACGCAGACAAAAGGTGGTAAATTCAAATTTCCCGCTTAGCCGAACGACTTTTTCGGTTTTCGGGCTTAACCGAACAACTTTCGAATTTGACGTAACAAGAAGAAAAACCTACTCGTTTCTTGCCGTGTATCGTTTGTTCCTGTCTTTTCCTAAAATTGTTTAATGATTTGCGAGTTTAAAAAAAAATTCTTTTTAATAGACTAAGTAATCAAAGATTGTCTGCATAACTGACTTAAGTGTGTAGTTTTAGAAAAGCCCTAGACTCGTGGGTTTGACAGTTGATTTAATACTTATTGGGTCGATTGCCGATTTTTGTCGGAGCCCGCTAGTTTTTGAGTTATGACGCATCACTGACATAACCTTAAAATTGCATAAACATATCCAAAATTTCGCTAATTTTTACTTAGAATATTTAACCGGAAGTTATTCTGAAATTTGTAATGTTATCCAACAGTTATTTACAGTGTTATTAAGTTTATATATATATATATATATATTAATAATATATATATATATATATATATATATATATATATATATATATATATATATATATATATATATATATATATATATATATATAATATATATGTAATAATATGTTTAATATAATAATATAATAATATATGTATATATATATATATATATATATATATATATATATATAAATATATAATATGTTTATATATATATATATATAATATATATATATATATATATATATATATATATATATATATTATATATATATATATATATATATATATATATATATATATATATATATATATATATAATATATATATATATATATATATATATATATATATACTGATGATATTTGATAACCATTTTTAAGATATTTTAGGTTAAATTATTATAAATTACAAAAAGTTCATATTAGTATCAAGAAACCATGGAAAAAATAGAATTGTTATGTTGCTGAATTTGGTGAGGTTTTCTCTGAACCCATAATGTTTATTTTTGTGATTAAACATTCCTGCTGAAGAAAGAAGACTTGTCGGTGAATAAATTTTATTTAAAAACTTTTGGATCCTGCTGCATAAACCTAGCTATTTCCAATGCATACTTAGGTCGTCCTGCATGTTTTGTTCAGGAAGGTTCTGAACGGACATAAATTTATAAGGATAAAATTTGCAAAATTTTAAGGTTAAATAAATTTTATAATCTGTTTTATTAAGGTTCAGATACCGCATTCCGAGATTGATATTTCAGGATTTTCTAAAATTATTAAAAGTATTTAGTGCAAGTCAATAGAAAAAGCATAATAATTATCCTGAAAAAACGGGGATATCCAAACCTTGTTTTCATGTCGTGCTGCAGTCCTTTTCTTATTTAAAAGCTTTTTGTTCAATAAACTTTCTATTATTATTTATAGTATCTATATGGTACCGTTGTTAAGATATAATAAGTAATATTCCCTTTGATCTCACTATTATTGTTACCATAAAAAAACGCATAATAGAGATTTTTTGTTCTTCTGAATAGCCCATCGACAAAAAAACAAAAAAAAACTACTTTATAGTTAAAATAATAAATTTCTAACTTTTTACAATATCAATACGTCAAATTTATTAAAACAATTTATTGTTTTCATAGCTCTTGATACTAATATGATTTTTTTCAATTTATTTATATTTTAGGCTTAAATATCTCAAAATAGTTTATAAATATCATTAATGTATATATATTTGAAATTAGAAAAAAATCTTTTATTGTAGCTCATAATATACAGGGGGTTCCATTTAAAAAAGTTAAAGTTGCTCATATTTTTTTATTGCATATTTTTAGTGATAATTTCAAAATATAATATGAAAAACCTACAACTTTTATAAACATTTTTTCTGTTTTTAAAAATAAAGGCTTCAGAAATCACGTAAATATAATCAAAGACCCTGTACAACCTGTTTTTTATTTCGAAAGTTTGAAATTGTTCTTTGAACAAGTGTTTCGGTGTAACCGTTCTGTCGCAGGTCTTCCTTGATATTATTAACTTCTTTATT
>JAHBCN010001515.1:55000-115668 GCA_019359885.1 Listronotus oregonensis
AGACTTTTTCCGCGACAGCGAAAAAGGGGGGTTTTTTTTTAGGCATTAAACTGAACAAGATTTTTTGGGGCCCCCAACCACGATAAGTTTGAGGTCTTGTAAAAGAGATATCTGCATTGACCTGCGCTTGTTTTCAAAATCAAATTACACGGTGGTTTTAAAAAAATTTAATACTAAGTGGAGGGTAAAACCCCCCAAAACTATGAATGGGATTGATTGTGGAAGAGAAAAATCTTAAATTTTGAAAAAAACAGCGGGGTGCCAGCACTGAGCTCTGGGGACCCCAGCATTAATTTGGTAGAAGCGGGGGGAATGACCATCTACCCCAATAAAAAGTCGATTAAAAGGGGAAAAGGGGAAAACCAAGAGCAAAGCTTAGGTGGAAGACCGTAAGAAGGAAGTTTGTTAAAACCCATCATGCCAGCCCCCGACTGAAAGCTTTGGATATGTCGGGGAAAAGATCTGGGATTCACCAAGAAACTAAGGGACTTGTTCCAGTTGGAGACAAAGGAAAGAAGATCAGCTGTGGATCTACTGTGACGGAATCCAAAATTTTCTATCATGTAAGATCTTATTTTTTTCCAGATACTTTAAGATTTAGGAATTAAAAAATTTTTTTCCCTTCCTTGGGGAAAAAACAAAAGGGGGAATAGGTCTATAGTTAGAAGGGAGACTTTTGGGGCCTTTTTTTTGGGCAGGTTGCACATTTTAGCTTTCCAACTCTCCGGGAAAATGCCTGTGTCGTAAGAGATTGAAAGAGGCGAGTTAGGGTGGGTGCAAGCCGGGAGCACTTTTTTTTAAACGATTGCTGGTATCCCAAAACCAGCCCAGACGTTTTTTTGTAATTAATAGAAGAAAAAAATACGCTTGATCTGTTTAATTTTAAAAAAAATTTATCGGACTTTTTTTGGGAAAAGGGACAACTTTTGGGAAAGGGGAAAATTAACAGGGGGATCAAGCGTAAATTCCCCAAATTGTTTGGCAAATAGTTCGGCTTTTCCTTTGGAGGTAAAAGACAATTCCATCTTCAGAGATTAGGGGGGAAAAGAATTTGTGAAAAAATTCTGACTAATATTTTTCAAAGGACCAAAAAATTTACTGCCATTTGAGCAAGAGAGAACTTTTTCTTTTTTTCGATTTTAAAACCCCGTCTTTTAAAATTAAATGGTCTGATTATACTGATTTCTTGCTGTGATGATAGCCTGTCGATTTTCGGGACTGGGGTTTTTTAAGAAATTTTTTTTTGGGTTTGGGGAATTTTAAAAGTCTGGCTTTTTTACAGGATTTAGAAAACCACGGTTTGTGATTTGGTTATGGGGTTCTTTTTAGTGGGGGGGAAATGGGTCTCAATGCCTAGTTGAATTGTTTCGGTAATTTGTTCACATATTTCTGAAATATTCTAACTACATGACTATTTGAAAATACTTTAATCGGTAAACAATTTAACACCCATTGCACTACAAGCACCTTAAAAAAATCTAAAACGAAATTAATTATAGGTTTTAATTTTAAAAAACCCCACTTTTAACCCCCCCTTTTTTTTATTCCTATAATGGACGGGGTAAGTTTAAAAATTTAAAAACCTTTAAAAATTCACATTTCTAATAGCGGTATCTTTTACACACGTAGTCATCAAATAGGTCACAAGGTTTTAAATGTCATTGGCAGTCCATTGATGCGAACGGGAGGACAAAGAGCGATCGCGGACAATCCGTTTTTAACCAGTGGCTTACTTTAATTCTAATTAAAAATAACTTGATAACGGTCTTTACCCACAACTTTACTTACAAGTTAAGTTTTTATTAATTTATTACTTAATTAATAAAAATATTAAATACGGGATAATTCAAATTTGACCCTCAACATTAGAATTTTTGAAACTATAGGAGATACGAACATAGTAAAATTAGGTCAGTTTAGTTTTAGTTACTTATTTTATACGGTACTGTAAATAGCACTTTTGGTCCAAAAAATAAACTTTAACAGTATTAAGTTTAGTAAAAAAATTACCGAACTAGTCCAATAAAACTTATTTTAGGATTTGATGATATAAAATCCTCTCACTGCTATACATACCTAATATACTCTGCCGGGTGGTGCGTCGCCGAGCGGAACATAGGAAATCCCATGTAAATTTTATGGGGGTTTATTATTTTCTTTCCTGTACATTTTACAGAAAAAATGTAAGATAACTTTTTAAAGAGACCAATCTGACAAGCTCTGGTGCCAAGTTCCAAAAAAGTTTAATAAGCAAATCTTGAATTATTCAATTAAATGTAAATTCAGAATTACCAAATTTTGGGTTCAGGTAAAACCAAATACACACCAGCCGCCAGCAAACAGTTTGTTTTAAAGCTCTGTCAAATCTGACGTACAGCCGAACACAAGGAATTTTTTTTTCGTCTCGTCAATCTCAAAACCATTACATTCAAAGTAAAAGACAAGTTAACGTTATTTTTTATCAAACCTTTTATTTAATGTAGCAATTAAATTTAACACTTTACAATTATCAGTATCATTAAAAAAATAATTTTATTATACTAGAAATTAATTAAACCAATAGCAGTATTTAAAATATTTTTAATTTATTTTTCCATTAAGCCTCTCTGGTCCATTTCAACCATTAAACGTATTGTCAGTGAATTCGAGTCCAAAGCCATCGCAATAAATAATTGTAAATGTTTAACTCAGAGGATTGAAAATAAATTCGAAAAAAAAAGAGTTAATATTTTACTAGGTGTGGAAAAACAAAATTAAATGAAATACAATAACTTTTTTTTTAATAATAGAGAATTAAATAAAAACAATAATAATAAGATTTTTAAACCACCCCCTCCACCATTAACAGCTAAACAATATCGGAAACCGATCATAAACTTAATTTCTAACGTTGCTTAGTTGATATTGCGAAATTTTATTACCTTCTAACAAAATAGCGTTTTGTAACTGGTTTAAATTTTTAAATTTTACACTTTTATAAATGGCACTTTTTAAGTGAAAGAAGTCATTCAGTGAAAAATCAGGTGACATGGCTGGCCAAAATATCCGGTACCATGGACCAATAATATTGCCTTAAAAAATTTTTCCCCGGGACTCCCTTTTAAACCTACGGTCATTATGGGCGGGGGGAAACCCTCCATTTGGTACCAGATAATTTGATCTTCCCGAACAACTTCTTCCAAGGCGGGTCCAATTTGATTTTGAAATACGTTCAAAAAGGTTTCTCTATCAGATTATATTCCATAAAAAGGGTCCAATGATATGGGGGCCGATAATTCCCACGAATACATTTGTTTTTTTTTGGTATTGTGTCTGAGTATGAACAAACGAATATTCATTTTTCTCCAATATCCCCCAATTTAAACATTTTTTGGGTTATTGTTGAGCGTGAATGTACTTTTATCGATAAAACAAATATTTCTTAAAAAAACCTATTGCTTTTTGCTCTTTTCATCACTTCAAAACAAAATGCCATTCTTCGGGGCTTCATCTTCTTTCCTGCAGCCTTGATGGTTTTCGAATTTTTACGAGTAATATTTGTGTATTTTTTTAAAAAGCGCAATCCGTTTAAAGATGTTTATTTACCTCTTGCCCAAAAACCCCGTACTAACCGTTTTGTTTTCCTCCACACTCAGTAGAATTTTTTAACTCCATGTTCTCCTTTCTTCGGCTTTTTTTTTCGATATCCCGAGTTGAACATTTAAAATTATTTATTACGGACCTTTGGACTCGAACTTACTGACAATACATTTAATAGTTGAAATAGGGGAATGGGTTTGGGGGGGAAATAAACTAAAAAAATTTCAAAATACCTCTCTAAAACTGTTTCCCGCATAATGCCCTTAATAATAAAATACTTTTCTTCATTAAATAATTTATTTTTTTTTAAAACCCGGGCTTCACTGATTTATTGACACTTTTCCTCATGCCCCAAAACAATATTTTTTTTTTTCTGGTGCCTGTTTGGTTTTACCGGGGAAAAAAAATTTGGAATTTTACAATTTAAAATTAGTTGAATAATTCAAGATTGGCTTTTTTATAAATTTTGAAACTTTTTTACGGGGTTTTTTTTGGGGTTGGTCTTTTTTTTAAAAATTAATTACATTTTTTTTTAAAATGTACAAGGGACCCAATAAGTGACCTCCTTAAAATTTACATGGATTTTCCATGTTCCGCTCGGCAAAAAGCACCACCCAGTATACGCTAACTGGTTATAATTTGTCCATCTAAATCATTTTTTCTAAAATTGGGCGATAACCCCCCTTTTGTGGGCGCTGGAGGCCTAGAGGGGGGCGGAAGGGGGGCCCCAAAAAAAAATTGGGGGGACGCTGATGTGGGGGCGATGGGTGATTTGTAACTTCATTTTACTTCATATTTTATTTTTTCACTAAATTTAAAAACCCCTAAACTACACAAACATCCATTTATTAGTTCATATTTTTATCCTATTTTATTGTATAAATATAAATTAAAAATATATTAAATTTTAAAATTTTTAAAGGGGTTCACAACGCATTTATATCTTAAGATATTTAGTAATAGGTATCAGACACTGAAATATATTGTGTCTTCGGTCGCAGGTGAGGTGCCCACCTTCGAAGACACGTTTAAAAAAATCCCCCGTATGTATATATTGTTGCGGTCAAGCAAAGCACTTGCCGAACGGGGGTTTTTTTTATGTACCAAATTTTTAGAAAATTTTTAAAAAAAAAAAAAAATTTTAAACTTAGAAGGTTTAATTATAATCCATGTTTGGCGAACAAATATTGAAGATTTATTTGTGCAATCCTGTATTTTTTTTCGGTCAACGTTCGTCGGGCCCCCGTTTCGGAGTGCAGGTGCCCAAATACACAGCCGCGGCTCGCGACTGACGTGACTAGAGGTGGGGCGTTCGTGGAAATTCGTTCAAAAAAAAAGAATTAGTGCATAAAATTTAATAAATTAATTCCCTGATTCGAATCGTTTTTGACCCACTTGCTCGATCGCTCTACGATGAATAACGAACCTAGTTTTTACCCTTTTTAGGTCACTAAGTCAGTATCAGACTCAACAGAAGATTGGGGAATTTGGTCTTTTATGACGGCAAATCGGGCATTTTTATGTTTTTCCCCCCGACAAGTGGCGAGCGGTCTGTTATATTTCGATTTTGTTACTTTCCAGGGGTATTAGGCAAACAATTTATGCGTATTGTCGGTCGGGGTCATTTTTTGGGTATATACCTTTTTGGAATTAAAAAAAACTTTTTTCTTTGTTTTAATTATTCTTTTGAACAAAGACTTAATTTGGAGGAATTTGTAGGTTTGATTGATTATAGTCTTTAAAAATTTTTTTTTTCCCAAAAATATTTCTTTAAATACTAATTATCCAAAAAAAAAAATAAATACAAATAATTTCTTTGTTTAAGATAACTATCACATTTTTGTGGAATTAAAAAAACCGGGATCGGCATCATAATAAAGTGAATCTTGGGAGAAAGAATCTTTTAAAATTTTAATGAATCAAATTAATTGATTCAGTAAAAAATTCGAACTTTCCACCTTTTAGACGTGACGATCCCCCAGGGCCCCATCGCACTCGCTCGCCCTCCCGCTACTCCGCCCGCTACCTCGATACTTTAATATTGTGGGTTAAATTTTTTTTTGCTAAAAGTTTAAATTTTTAAAAAGAAATATACTTTTAATATTGAAAAAATTGCATTAATAGTGCTCTCTCGGGGAAGAAAAAATTTTTTAAATATAGGTTTAATTTTAATTTAAAAAGGGGAAAACTAATATGTTATTGAGTTTTTTGGAAAAAAAAGGGGGGCCCCCCAAAAAAAATTTTTTAAAATGGGGAAAAAATAAGTTTGAGAACCTCTGATCAAAAAAGATTGAAAAAAACACTTATTTTCCCAAATGACTTCATTTTCATCTTGACATAAAAAAAAAAAGGGAAATTGTTTTGGGTATATATATATATATTTTAATATATAAAAAAATATATATATATATATATAAAATTTTATATACGTCAAATTTAAATTTTGGGGCAGATTTACAATTTTAAACCAAAAAAAAAACTTATAATCCTTTTTAAAAAGAAAATTTAAATTTTTTTTTGGTAGTTTTAAATTTTGGAGGTTTAAAATACGCTTTTTTTTTTAAAAACCCCCAAATTTCGAAAAATAAAATTTTTAAAATAAAAAATTGACATTATTCGCCCCAAAAATCTTTCAGTTTTTTTTGAAACCTAGACCCTGCTCCTTCGTCGCCTCGTTCGTAAAAACCCCCCATATTAAATACATATTTCTTTTTTAAAACTCCCTTCATTTACCATCCCTTTTGGTTTTCCCCTATACTAGATACTCTCTTTTTAATCTGGTTTTTTCCCCAAAATATTCCATTTTAATGGGGGAAAATTTTTACTCCAAAAACAAAAAATTTTAAAAGGTTGAAGTTGAGTTAAAAAGGGGGGTGTAGTATGGGGGGTCTCAGCCAGTGGCCCCCTTTCAAAATACACGTAATAAAGAAAAAAATACAGATAACCAAAAAATATAAAGATATAAATCTAAAAAAAGAACATATACAGGGTGACATAAAACTTACTGATCAGAACGTCATTTAGCTGATTTCTGATTTATACCCGGTTAAAAGCTTTGTTAGACTTTAATTTTAACAAATGTGATTTTAGGTTTCCCCCCCTTAAAAACCAAAAAACCAAAAATTGATTAAAAAAAAGTAAACTTTTTTTTTTTTGCTTTTTTAAATTTTTTTTGGGAAAATTTTTTTTTATTTTAAAAAAAAATTTAAAAATTTTAATAAAAAATTTTTTTATTTTGCAAACTTTTTTAGGAGATGTTTATTTATATCAATAATAAAATTACTTCTTGCAACTTATTTTCATATTTATTTAAAATTTATTTCATGAAAAAAACAATATATTATGTTTGGTTAATATTTGTAATTAAAAAATAATTTACTCACCAAAAAGGCTAAATATTATTTTAAGCACAAATTATTATGTTTTAAAACAGCACTTTTTATTTTGCTTGAAAAAAAAATTTTCCCGTTGCACACATCCGTTTTCAAAACCTTGGACAGGACAGTTGTAAATTTTTAAATATCCGCTTTTTTTCCGATTTAAAAACAACCAAAAATGTCGCGGCCGTTTAACCGTATTTACAACTGACTCCGGCTTCTGGGCTAGTGCTCTTTGTTTTTTTTTAGTTTTAACTGGGGGAAAAATTAATATTAGTATTATTATTATTTTTTTTATTTGTAGATTAAAACTTTTAAAACTTGATTTATTTTATTAGCAAGAGAATCTACTGAAAAGCGATTAAGACAAAGCATTCAGGTTTTCAGAAATAATTGCTTTCAAAGTTTAAACTTTGACATTGTTTAGACAAAAATCTGTCAAATTTTGACACACATGTTATATGAGCTTTTCGACTTGTTTTCAGCTCAACTATTGCCCATTAAAATTATGAGCATCATACTTTTTACATTCCGTATATTTATTCGACAAAGCAACCAATTTTTTTATTAGGGATCTAGGTCTATTTCGGTAAAACTGAAAATAATATTAAATATTAAAATTTAATTAAAAAATTAAATATTTTAAATATTATATTATATAATATTATATTAAATATAAATATTATTATATATATTATTTTATTTTATAAAATATTTTTATTTATTTAATTAATATAAATAAATTAAATTAAATAAATATATATATATTTGACAAATTATAATTTAATATTAAGTAGCAACGACAGAGTTTTGTTCCTGCTATAATAATTATTTAATTTTTATGTTACTCGAGACAATTTATAAATGTTTTTTAATAAAAAAAAGAACGAACAAATAAAATATCCAGGAAATATTTTATATCTAGCATCGGCTAATTGCTTCGTGTCCGTAATTTTAGAACAAGTACGATATTTCTCGGAAAACTGGCATTATTATATTTTATAGTTTAACAATATTTTCTAATATTTTTTCTTTACCGTTCGGAAAAAAAGCTATCATAATTAAGTTAATTATGAAAATCCACCAACCATATTAAACTGATATTTCCGGCAAATCAAGTATTCTGTGAACATGTGCTACTTTCTCATAGGCATATGTTTGTTACAGTAGATGGTTTCTTTTTCAGCTGCCACTGAATGATGCAGAAGTACTCCTAAGCATAAGTATCAACTCTATTAAAGATATTTTATAATTATTTTGCGTATAACCATATACCATTCCTTCTAATACTCTTTTCTTTTAAGGTCCGAATTAGGCAAAAGCACATATATCGTTTCAATAATATCTTGAATTAATGCTGTTTGATTTAACGCCTTGAAAAAATAATTAAACTTTCTTTTTTTAGAAATATCCACCGTTTCTATCTGAAACTTTAGATTGTATAAATATGATACATAGGTAGGTCGTACCGAAAATTTTTGCAAACTATAAGAAATACAACTTATTTGTGAGGAAAAATTGCTTTATTGTATTTTAAAATATTCTCCTTTTAACTCAACACATTTATTTATTCAGTTAAACCAATGAGTTAAACATGAATGTCATTGTTCTTGAGTCACTTTCGAGACATGATTTTAAACGCAGAAACAGCTTCATTTAAAATTGAAAAACGCTGATCACGCATTTCATCTTTAAGTTTTGGGAACAAAAAGCAGTGATATGATGATAGGTGGGGGTTCTAAGGTGGATGTTCCAATATTTTTATCATTGACTGCTCTAAAAACCAATTTGTTTGCGGTGCCGTATAAGACGAAGCATTGTTGTGGCGCAAAACTATGTTGCTTCTTGGACGCACTTATTAAACTTTTTCCAGCACTTGAGGCAAACAAACTGTAGGGTACCAAAAGCATGAACTGTCCATGGATCTTCCAATCAAACCGTTGTGATTGGCTTACTTTTTCCAAAAAACACCTAATCATCACTTTCACAACACTGCGGAACTGGGCAGGTTGAAAACACCCATTAAGCCAGCTGGCGTTTTAATTTAGGCTAAAAGCCTAAATTCATGTTTCGTTAGCAGTGATGAAGTCGTAGACAGCATTTGATTTAACATTGTCGTATTTTATTAAAATTTCTGTGCACTTTCTGACCATGTGCGTTTTGAGCTTCGGTTAAATTATGGGGAACCCAACAACAACAAATTTTTCTAACTCTAAGATGATGCTGCCAGATCTTTTTGATTGCAGTCATTTCAATCCCCAAAGTACCCCGAATAATTTGATAGGTTACACGATTGTCTTCTTCTATCACTTGTCGAACAGTAGCTTTGGTTTCCGCAGTGACAGCAGAAATTGGCCGCCCCTTACCCAATTAGTCAATTAAAATAAACTTGTTTAAAGTTAAATTCGTTAGAGCAGTTTGAGTAGTGTTTTGGGAAGATGCTAATTACCCTATGAAAACAAAACGTGTCGCGACAAAAATTATTTCTATCTTTCTTAAACCAAGCAAATAGCATCTTCCGTCCTTTTTGAGTGACGACTGATGCCGAGTGATTCCGAAAAAGCATGTTCGATTAGTGCTCCCCAATAAAATTTGCGGCGTTTGTGTAAACAACGGTCGAATTTAAATGGGGGCCTGGGTTTAAATTTTTATTAAAGGATAAAATAGAATGGGTTTTGTCGCTACACGTCTGCGTTGCCAGATCTAAATTTCTTACCCTTTACGGGAAGTTAACCATGTACAATTATTGTGTGCTCGTGCGTAATCTTAAGATACATTTTTTATTTAATTATTTTTAGTTTGAGGAGAGAAGTAAAGACTAATAAATATAAAAGCTATTTTTTAATTATGCTTACCGTTGATTGGGTTCAGCTCTAGGTACAGGGTGACCCGACTAAAAGTCCACTCCCCTTTAACTTTTTGATTTTAATAGCTATGTGCCTATATTTTTGAGAAAAAATATTAAGAGGAAAGATTTAACTTACCTTAACAGTACAGCACAGTGTCTCAAAAAGTAATTCTTTCTTGAGCTGTTGGTTTAGTGGGAATAAAGAATGAAAGGACCAATTACTAGTTTCCTTGTGAATCTTTTTTATTTTTTGGGACGTATTTATTAAGCCCTTTATTGAGGCTACAATTTTTAGCCCAATAGTCGCAAAAATACAAAAAGGTTCACAAAAAAACTAGTCCTTTATTCTCACTAAACCAAGAGTCCAAAAATTAAAAGTGCTTAGGATGATCACGCCAACATCATTTACCTAGTTCTTTCTATAAATCAAATTTTGATTAAGAAAACATATTTATTAAAACAATTAAAATTTATAAATAACGAAAACTTTATTCTTTATTAAAAATATTTTTCTATACAACTCTATACAATACATATAAATATGTAATAAAAATACCTAATAATAAAACCTCGAATAAATATAACATGACAAAACTAAATTTAAATAAATATAATTATTGGAGTATTGAAGTGAAATAAGTATTTGGAATATTCGATTTATTTAATATTCCTATTTGTTTTAGGAATCTGGGAAATTAATTGTTAGTTTTTGGCCCTCATCTAACAAAAAAAATGGTCATAAGTCTGAATAATATTTGCTTATTAAAATTAAATTAATAATTTTAAAATTTACATAGGCTTTTTGAAGTCTTTTGTTTTCTACAGGATTACAGGATGATACAAATTCGTGTCGAAGTATGGGGATCTCGGTAACCAGAGGAGATACAGGGTCGGTTAAGTAAATGGGGGCAAAGTTGCTCAAATTTATGACCAATAAAATGCCTCTCTGAAATTAAAAAAATCCGTACACTTCGAGAATTACCCAGACGAAACAGAAATTTTGTAAAATCGTTTTATTTTTTCCTGTGCTTATTTCAAGACATATTTAAAATTAAATGACCCTTTTTATGAAAACTTTTTCCCCTCTCCAAGTTAGTATTATCAAATTTAAAATCTGACGTTTCGTCTTTGAGCGTCATAAAAACAAAAAACGTGTAATTTTAAATCTAATAAAAAAAATTACAAAAGAATACACAACACAACATCTGTCAACGTCGGCTTTTCGTTGGTAGGTTACGTTTACGAGGCATACGCGTTGGTTTATAAAAATTTTACAGAAATCTTTTTTATATTTCATTAAATAAATCAATAAATCATTATTTAGTTTATGTTTTCCTAAACAGATGGCCGATGCTAGCGCTCTTAGACGACATTTGTCGGTCTTTTTACTTCCCATAAGCTTATGTATCTTCCCCAAACACTACTTAATCAACGCTTTTGTTTAAAAAAAAATAGGAGTTTTGGAACAATCCTACTTAGTATGCTAAATTAAGTTTTGGAAAGGTTATTTATCTCGTATTAATCGCGCTGATGGTCTCTAACACCCCCATATTATTAATAAACAATATTTCTCTGATATATATATATATATATATATATATATATATATATATATTATTTAAAAATTTTTATTTAAATGCCCCTTTAAAGAACCATAATTTTTTAAAATTAAAAAAAAAATTTTATGGAAACACTTTTTTTTAAAAAAAAATTTTCAGAAAAATTTGAAGATATTATGTCAATTGTAAATTTTTTTTGAAAAAAAATAAATTAAAAAGGGTCAATTTGTAACATTTAAAAAAAAGTTCAAGAAATATTTTTAAAACAAAAAAAAATTTTTGACAAGAAAAAATTTAAAATTTTTACTTTCTATTTTTTATTCACCCCGAATGGTGTTTGAAAACTTTAAAAAACCTTTAAACCTTTTAAAAGATAAAATTTTTTATTTTATTATTATAAAATTTTTTTGATTATTATTTTCAACTAAAAAATAGTACCCGGATTAATTTCCAAAATATCACAAACCTTTTTAATTTTTTTATTAAATTTTTTTTAAAAGAAAAAAATTTTTTTACAAAGATTAATAAACCCTTTTAAAAAAACAAATTTTAAAAAATACATGGGAAATTACAAAAAAAACGTGATGGGGAAAAAAATCCTAATCCATGGAATGTCGTTGAAAAGGGCGCGAAAAGGCATAATGTGAAATTGACTTTAAAAAAATTCTTTTGCGATATGTTTTTAAAAATTGGGGGTAATAAAAAATTAAATTAAAATTTTAATAAATATTTCCCTCAAAATTACAAAAAAATTTTTTGGAAAAATTTTTTAAAATTTTAAAAATTTTTTAAAATTTAAACCCCATTTTTTGGGTTTTTTTTACAAAATAACCCTTGGGAAATTTTAATTTTAATTATTTAAAAATATTTTAAATTTTTTTTTCAAACAAGGATTGCCTAAAAAATTTTTTTTAATCCCAAAAATTTAAAAAAAATTCCCCAATTTCAACTTTTGGGGAAATTTGAAAATTATTATATATATATTAATTATAAATATATTTTTTATATATATATATTATATAATATTATTAATAAAAATATTATATGATATATATATATATATATATATATATATATATATATATATATATATATATATATATATGATATTACTTTCAAAATTTTCTTTTTACTTTGTGACACATTTTTTGCATACCATCCTTAAGAACGATATAATTCTCTTTAGAGATAACTAAAATATTTCTTGCCTAAATGCGCATTATAGCCATCTCAAAGAGCTGTTCCATCATATCAGTGCCTTGCTTAACCCAAAGCTGCAAGACAAAGCAAATTTGACGGTTTATACTCCCATATCGAGTAGCCATTGATATCTCCTGTAGGAATCACAAAGTCTTTTAGTGTATTCGAACTAAAACCGGCCTGTCGAGTGGGTTTTCAATTCTTGTTAAACAGTATATTTAGTATTGTGATCAAAGAAAATATTTTTAAAAACATTCAATATTTTATCTTTATTGACCACAGCATGTTTACCTTAATGAAATGGTATTTATCGCCTTTCTCTAGTTAGCTTTTATAACTACGAAAACCGCACGAAAGTAGCAGTGTATGTAAAACGAGTGTATACCAGGTAATTCGTTTTTTATGTGATGAATGAATTTTTATTTTTATTATTATTATTTTTATTTTTTGATTAATTATCTACAAAATGCATAAAACAGTATATGTACCTCACCAGAACAGTTATTTTCCCTGACTCCTATGGTATTTATCAAACGTAAACTTGTTAAGTAAGATTCCACTTTTCTGTACTTATTACGTAATATAATATTATTTTGTCGTATAAGAATAAAAATCTTTGCGACAAAGCAAAATTAAATAAAACTATCATTATACCAAAGAATATTAATAAATTTTACTATAATATGGAAAAAACGAATAATATTATTTTCTTGTGTCAACTATTTCTTCAACTTTTTGTATGTTAAAATATATTGTATAATGTTTTTCCAGCTACAATGTCAACATAGTTTTGTTTATAAAATGTTAGCTTTTGTTTCATAGCCTACTAAGGTTTAAAGTAAAAGAGTTTAAATAAATCGCGTAGAAAATCATTAACATTCATGGTGTGTATATTTTTGCTAATATGCTACCTTTTTAAATAAAAATATACGGGGTGTTCCATTAAAAAAATAAGGTTACGTCTAATAACTTTTTCGCCTGACCCCGTATACTTGTTCTGAAAATGGCAGAGTATTAAGCAATCATTATTAAAAACTTTTGTATGAAAATTTTTTTCTCTATCTCTTTTAATCAAGAAAATAAAGGGGTATTTTGAAATTGATATTATTTTAGTTTTTCCCCGTATCTCTTAAGCGAACAAAAATTTTTATTTTTTATTTTAATACCATTTTAAGTTTTACCCTTACATATATTACTTTTTTGATATAGTCTTGTCGAGATTGGTTATAAGTTTTCGAAAAATATTCGAGGCGGAATGCAAATCAAAAAAAGGCGTTTTAAGGATATTTTTCGTCAATAAAAATTGCAATTGCTATTAACAAAAAAAATGACAAAAAAACCATTTTGATTTTTAATGATAACTCAAAAACCATAAGAGATAGCGAAAACTGCAAAAAAGATCCTTAATAAACAGGAAATTTCCGATAAAAAAATTTTAAATTCCGGAGTTTTATTTCCATAATTTATAATTTAAATATAACGCTGAAAATGGGCCTTCGCGCAACATTTTGCTTGCGCGCTTGGCGTCAAAACCGAATACGTCACACTAAATAATTTTTTAGGGGCAAAGAACCGAAATGTTTCTATTAAAATATTTAATGGAAATGTCAGTTTTCCATGGTAGTTTTACTTTCTCCGTGTTAGCACAAGATAATTGGCTATCACATCTTTTCTGTCACCTATTCAAATTATAAGGTTTAGTACAAATATCAATGGATGAATTTATTTCCGTTGAAAAATTAACTAAAAGTTAGTTTTTCAACAAGTTAGACAATTGTCACTTAAAAAATTGTTTTAAGTTAACAAGAGAACGCCATAAGAAATTTAAAAAAATTAATCTTTTGTTTATAATAATTTTATAACATTGGCAAAAAATGAAAAATCAGAGTAATATTACAAGCATTACAATTTTTTAAACTTTTATGGCGGGATCTTGTTAGGTATGTATATAAGAAAGGCTTCACGACGCGAAAAGTTTATACGACAATTTTTTAAACAGTTTTTTAAATGTACAATGAAGACGAAATTCCAAAATAATCTTGTTAATTAACAACCTTCTAACTCGTTAAAAAATTAACTTTAAGTAAAATTTTCTAAGGAATAAATTCTTTAAAGTGTTCTGAATATATCATCATTTTTTTAAAATTTTAAATTAATATTTAATATCCTAAAAAGATTTATTTAGTGGGACGTACTTGGTTTTGACTTCGAGCGCACAACCAAAAATGTCGCGCGGATGCCCATTTTTAGAGTTAAATTAAAATTTAAAAAAATGAAGATAAAACTCCGAGAGTTAGGACTTTATATCTGAAATTTTCTCTTCTTCAAGGCTTTTTTTTGAAATTTTTATGGTTTTTGAGTTATCATCAAAAATCGAAATGGCTTTTTTATTTCTTTTTTGTTTATAACAATTGCAATTTTTGCAGGCTATACGCAGATGACTTGGTTATCTACGTAAAAGGAAAAAAATTGGTATCAATGAAGTCACTAATCCAAAATCTAATAATACATCTTCAACATTGGTCAGACCAAACAGGCTTTAAATTTTCCGCTCAAAAATCAAAATTTATGTATGTATTTTATGTTAGTATGTATTTTATGTATTTTATGTATAGTATGTTATTTTCCAAGATGCCAGTGGATATCCGTACTGCACTATCCCTCAACAATGAAAACATCGAATATACTGATAAAGTACATTTCCTGGGAATGATTATGGATGAAAAGCTGAGTTGGGAGCCTCATATTCGTCAGTTGATTAATAACTGTCAAAAAGGTATAAAATTACTAAAAGTACTGTCCAGTAAAACATGGGGCGCGGACTCAACCACTTTAAAAAAACTATACCAATCACTGATACGATCAAAAATCGATTATGGTTCTATTGCATACGCATCTGCAAAAAACAGAGGTTGGATTCAGTACATAATGCAGGAATACGTATAGCTCTAGGGGCATTTCGGACTAGTACCATAGAAAGTATGTTAGTCGAAGCTGGGGAACCACCCTAGATTTGGGAGAAAATACTTAAGTCTTTCTTATGCTGTTTCTATCGCTCCTGATTCTACTCATCCAGTATACAATAACAATTTTTCTAACAGATACAGGGAGTTGTTTGACAACAAAAAAAGGTCAGATCCACCATTATACATAAGACTAACAAGGTACCTTGGAGATTTAAACATTGAATTACCATCGATATTTCCTTTGCAACATGATCTACCACCACCAAGGATAGTGAAAATGCCCTTAGTGGACAAAACGCTTTTAAGGTATGACAAAGCTGAAGATAATCCAACCATTATTGGAAACACCTTTATTACAATATTATACAATCACCAACAATATGAGCAGGTATATACAGATTCTTCCAAGTCCGTAGAAGGAGTAGGCTCTGCTGTAGTAACATCAAAAGACACTCTCTATTTTAAACTCCATCCCATGTCCAGTGTTTTTACGGGTGAGCTTTATGCTATTCTTCAAGCTCTAGTTTTCATTAGGGAAAACCAACAAAAGGAAAGATTTTTAATTATTACTGACTCTCTTAGTGCACTTAATAGCTTCCAGAAAATCTACAGTAAAAACACAATAGTAAACATAATTAAAAAACTACTTAATGACCTCGCAGTTGCTGGAAAAGAAGTTAAATTTATATGGGTTCCTTCACATATTGGTATTGTTGGAAATGAGAAAGCAGACAGAGCAGCCCGTTGTGCGGTCCAAATTCCAGAGGCAAAGGTTGTGCATCGACTGACAGTAACTAACGCTAAACAGTTCATTAAAAACCATATTACTAGTGCGTGGCAACTAAAGTGGAACCATTCGGCTACTAAACTTCGCAAAATAAAAGACACAGTGTTACCCTGGCCTAATATCCCAGTGCGACGTAAAGAACAAGTGCTTATCTCTCGCTTAAGAATAGGACATACCAAATTAACCCACAGTTTTCTTATAACGCGTTCAGACCAACCCCAATGCAGTGCAAAACTCCTTTAAGTATACAACATCTACTTATAGACTGCCCTCGCTATAGTGCGGAAAGACAGGCATGTCAGATTACCCTGGACATTGTAAAAACACTTGGAAAAGACTGTGACTATAACGCCATCATAAGATTCCTAACCACCACTGGTCTAATCAATGAACTTTAATTAAAAATTATAATGAACTAAGTTCCTAAATGTATTTTCAAAATCTAGAATGTCTGTTTGGATTAATTTAATGAATGTGCGCTAATAACCCTAAGAGGTTGATGCGCTAAATAAATAAATAAATAAATAAATTGCAATTTTTATTGGCAGAAAAAATCCTCAAAACGTCTTTTTCAAATTTGCATTCCGCGTCAAATGAGCTATAGCTCATATTTTTCGAAGCCTTTTAACTATTTTTTGCAGGAAACACACTCCTCGACTAGACTTAATAGCACTAATAATTACAAAGATACCATTTGAAAGTGTCCGAAAACGGGACACCCTGTACTCCTAAATCTGAAATTTCAATCCACCATTCTACCGTGGTTACACTAGCCAAATTATTAAACACTTGGTGTACAGTGAACTAAGTTATGTATGTGTAATTGGACATAGAATTCAATTGTCCGGTATCATATCGAGCGATATACGGTTTCACACAGCCCGGGGTTTAGACCGGATGTAGTAAAGAGACTCGATGGTCGCCATAAGAGAAACCGACAGCCACTCGATATGGGTGTATAAATCGTAAATTTGCTTTGTCTTGCCGTTTCGGGTTAAACAGGGCGTTGATATGGTGAAATGGATATTTGAGATAGCCGTAATGAATAGATGGGTGCAATAATTATTAACTAAATTGGGTTTCTTTCCACTTAAAAAAATAGATCTGTTGCGGAAACACATCTTGCAACCTAGAAGCTATTTTTCTATGGCCACAAGTACGCTAACGTTCCTTCTAAATTTTTATAAAATCATAAAAATCTTAATTTAAACAGTAAATTTCACTTTTAATCGTGACAACACCGCTTTACTAAAATCTAAAACATACCGCGACAGACATTCAATTTCTTGGAACCCTCTAACAACCTAAAAATATGTTAAACAAACAGACCGAGTTGATTTCAAGCGCGACCTCCGCTAACTTTGTGATTACATAGCAAGACGACGCATCCAATGAGAGCTCGGGCCCTTTGCTCAATGTAAAAGGACCAGGCGGTCGCGGAAAGCTATGTGTGCCGTTGAGATAATATAGTTGGAAAGTACTTCGATTTTATTATGTTAGTTACGTAAAAAAAATTCTCTAGCATTTTCGGGCAAATCACAAAAATGTTTCTATTTAAATATTTGATAGAAATGTTTTCCATGGTAGTTTAATACTACTTTCTCTGTGTTAGCACAAGATAATTGGCTATCATATCTCTTTTGTAACTAATTTAAATTATAAGGTTTAATAAAAAGTGTATATTTTTAAGCTAAAAAAGCAACTGAAATATTTCTCTGTGTCGAATTTAAATTGACATATTCTACGTAAAGTTATAAAGTAAAGTTAAGCTGTGATTAAAAATACAGTTACGTGCTAAAGCAGGACAGGCTTTAGCTGGGTGTGATAAATAATAATAAAAGTGAGAAGTGAATGGTATTGTTAGGAGATTAGCTGAGAGTTAAGGTAATATCTAAACTTATTGATAAAATAGTTCGTTAATAATTAATACTGGGTGTCCCAAAAACTGTAAATAATTTCTAAATTTGACTTTAAACTTTCTGACCCATATAGTGATAAAAAACAATCTCCAATTGTGTCGTAACGTCAATAGATTAACGCCTCATAGACTTTGTAAAGCGTTTTCGGTTCTCTAGTGAAATTTAAATAAATTTCTTTGCTATATTTAAGTAAATTTTTCTCTGATCTTTTTGAGTAAATTGTTGTTTTGGTCAATTAAATACGTGCGTTAAATAAATAACGACCAATAATTTAATATTGCGTTTGTTTCTGTGCTGGAGCTGTACGAAGATTTGTATAATTATAACCTGAATAAGTAATGATAGTGAAATAGCCACAAACGACGACGACGGTATGCACAATTTAGACGATACGCAAACATTCAAAACGAACAAGAAAAAGGTATGAACACAACACCGACGATTAAAGAAAGAGCTCAAAGTTTAGCAACAAATGAAGTAGACACAACTTTCTTCAAATCTACGAATAACTTTAAACTCGCCTCTTTCGAATCTCTTACGATACGTGCATTTTCCCGGAGAGCTGGAATGCTGCAGGTGTGCGACCTGTCCCCAAAAAACGATGCAAAACTCTCCCTGCTAGCTATAGACCTAATCTCTTCTTTCTGTTGTCTGCAAAGTAATAGAAAAATTCATTAATTCCCAAATCTTGAAGTATCTCGAAAAAACACAAGATCTTACTTGATAGACAGTATGGATTTTGTCACAGAAGATCCACAGCTGATTTTCTTTCCTTTGTCTCACACAACTGGAACAAATCCCTTGAGTTTCTAGGTGAATCCCAGATCGTTGCTCTTAACATATGCAACGCTTTTGATTAGGTCTGGCATGACGGGCTTCTTAAAAAACTTCCTTCTTACAGTCTTCCACCTAAGCTTTGCTTTTGGCTCTCCAGTTTCCTTTCTAATCGACGTATATCAGTCACTGTAGATGGTCATTCTTTCAGCTTCTACCAGCTTAATGCTGGAATGCCCCAGGGCTTAGTACCGGTACCCACTATGTTTCTTCTACACATTCTCTTCCACAATCAATCTCATTCATAGTTTTGCTGACGATAGTACCCTTCACTCTAACATTTAATTTCTCAAGCCAGTCAATAAGCCTGATTTGGAAACCTAGCGTAGGTCAATGCGGATGTCTTACTCACAAGACCTTAAACTTATCTTGGATTCGGGCGCCAAAAATCTTGTTCAGTTTAATGCCTTAGAACCATTCAGGTTCGCTGTCGCGAAAAAGGCCTTGCCAATGCTCATTCGTTACATATGAGCGGTCAAATTCTGCAGAACAAAGAGTCGTTTATTCTCGTTCGCGTTACTTTTTAGAATAACCTCTACTGGCACAAACATATTACATCCATAGCCTCGGCAGCTTCAAGAAAGCTTGGATTTCTCTTTTGAGCCAGAAAGTATTTCTCTGCTTCCAATCTGTATACTCTGTATGTATCCAAAACCAGACCCTCTTTAGAATATGGTTCTTATGTCTGGGGAATGGCGTCTTTACAACACTTAACATTCTGGACTTCATTCAAAAAAGAGCCGTTTGTCTTATAAATGGTCCCATGCTTACAGAAAGGCTTCCTCCTCTTGCCCACCGTCGAGATGTAGGGGATCTGTCGCTCTTCTATATGTATTTTCACTGCTTCTGCTTAGAGGAGCTCAAAGAGGCCCCGAACTTCCCGCTTTCTTTGTTCCTTTATCCCCAGAGTGTCCAGACTTTGGAACCTGCTACTCGCAGAAGTTTTTGTCTCACCACATTAATAACATACCCACGGTACGTTAGTACTTAGGCATCAGCCTTCGTGGACTGTCTAAAGATTAAAAAAAAATGACGATACTACAAGAATTTTTCAAGTTTCCATTGTTGACTATACAAAATTTATTTTTGTTTCTTTGATTAGCGTGTAAAAATGAAACGGTTTCGTTTTTCACAATTTATTGCTTTATGTTTTATGCTTTGTGTTTTAGGTTTTGATGTATGGCCTCACCAAGGAATAATTAACTTGTTATTAAAAAAAAGTTTTTGTTTTAAATATAAATTAAATATATTTGCTTTTCATCAAATGTTTTGTTATTTACCGTCTTACAAGTTGTTAGATTCTAAATAAAGTGGTGTTTAGCCAAACAAATTGTACATAGTAAATTACTCGGTAAATTATTCTAACTTTTCGTCTGACTACATACAACACTAAAATATTTAAAAACATATATCTAGTAGGCGCATATAAAACTAGATATATGTAATATTCAAGCCATATTTCTACAGTTTATTTTTCTGCCGTAAAATATTTTTATGGCTCTCCATGATTGGAACAAATATTCGGGATTAGTAAAAATAGCGACGAATTTTATTTTTATTTGTTGTTCCAAATGTAGGTTTTAATTTTTTTAGAGCCGAGTTTCCGGAAAATTCTACTGGTTTGGATGTTCGATAAACTTTTTACATTTTTATGTGAAAATGTTATATAAAATTTATGGAGCTTTGATGGTTTCGTTGTGCAAAATGCTCCATTTGTATTTAAGTATTTTGTTTTCTTTTTAATAAATTAGTAGTTTTTTGAGCAATTATCTTTTTATAACTTTTAAAGCAAATATAGAAAAAAGTGGTAATTGAGTAGTTCTTGATTTTTGCATTTATAAAGGTAAAAGCCTTAATAAATTCAGTAAAACCTTTTAATCCGGACACTTACATGCAAGTGAATAAACGAAATAGTGCAATGTCAGGATTACTGAGAACTACAGTGCTCTTTACATAGCCTATGGAATATATATATATATATATATATATATATATATATATATATATATATATATATATATATATATATATATATATATATATATATATATATATATATATATATATATATATATATATATATATATAAAAAAAAAAAAAAAAAAAAAAAAAAAAAAAAAAAAAAAAAAAAAAAAAAAAAAAAAAAAAAAAAAAAAAAAAAAAAAAAAAAAAAAAAAAAAATTTTTTTTTTTTTTTTTTTTTTTTTTTTTTTTTTTTTTTTTTTTTTTTTTTTTTTTTTTTTTTTTTTTTTTTTTTTTTTTTTTTTTATTTTGCAAGTTTCGCAAAATCTCAAATTATATTTCGATGCTGATAGCTTCGAGGTCAATTGCTACTGCAAATAAACAGAAAAAACCGAACGGACTTACTCCAGGAAAAACTATTCACATTCCATCCTGAATCTACAGGGACTAACATATATATAATATATATTATATATATATATATATATATATATATATATATATATATATATATATATATATATATATATATATATATATATATATATATATATATATATATATATAAAAAAGGAAAAAAGAAACATCAAAAAGATAAGAAATTGCCTTAAAAAATAAATAATTTAATATTAATTTGAGAAATCTAAAAAAAATTACAAATTTTCACCGTAACTTCCACCATTTTTTCTGCACTTGAAATCTGTTTTTTAACCAACAACTGATCACGTTAAAGTGTGCTAAAATAAAAGAAAGACCTGTTATAAAATATGTCCAAAATGGCTTTTAAAGGATATTTTTTTTTGAGATGTTAAACATTACTAAATAATAAAACGTTTCATGAAACTTAAAAATTCAGCTAATCTATAAAGATATTTATAGATTTTTTATAGATGATTTATTCTTGAACTAAAAGATCACAGACTTACTTTTTATTAGTGGTCTAGCTTTGGAATTGATCAAATCACAGGGATTTTCTGGTTCTTGGTTACTGGAAGAAAGAGAATGGATATGACGGAAATATTACGCAAGTCAAGTTGTTGTCTGAACACATCAAAATACACTATATACAAAAAAACCATTACATTAAACACATTTTAAAATATAATTTGTTATATTTTAAAGTAGGTACCATCGGTAAATTATTTTAAAAACATAAACAATAAATTAATATACCAACTGTCAAAGTCTCAACTGAAGTTATCACCCTATTGATACGGTTTTTTAGAATTAAATCTTATATCACTTTGACAAAAATAATTATTTCCTAATTTACATTAAATTACTGCCAAAATTTAAATACATTGTTTGTTACAAATTTTAGAATTTACAATTGTAAATGTCATTATTAAAAAAAAATAGTCATAACCAATTTTAATTAAACAATTACTTAAACAACGGTATGCAACCAATCAATGAGCTGTTAGGTTAACTGGAGAAAGCATCGATTTGGCATAAGCGTGGCATCATAAAGGTAGATTCTAAGTGTGATAATTTTTAATCCTGTATAATAATATAGGTAGGAAAATTGGTTATTTGAGATACATTTTTGAAATAATAAGGGATTTTGTTTATTTACTTGTCATTATGTTGTTTTTCTTAATTTTTTAAATATATAAACTCTATAAATATTTTAAATGTAAAATATTTATATTATTACAACATGGCGCAGTCGTATTAAAAAAAGCCAAGAAGTCAAAAACAACAGCCTAAAGAAGCGCAAAAGAAAAATTTCGAGAGAAATCCTTGCCTGAATAGCCGGCTTCGTCGAAAGAAACAATATGGTGTTTTAACTGAAGGTGGGTTATTTTAAATTTTTTGGAAAAACGGAAGAAATTTTTGGAATTGAAAATAGTTTTAGAGAACATTTTAAGGCAACAAAAAATGATGCAACAATTTAAAAAATGTAGAAAATCATTCTGAGGGATATAAACCCAAAAAATGGGATAAAATATTTAATATTTCTAGTGCGATACCGGGTCCTGAAAAATTGACAGAAATGGTGACATATATCAGTTGAGACTTTTTGAAAAAAAATATGAAATTATATATTATTTCAAGGACTTTTTAATCACATTCGAGTCAATTATCAGCATTATTAATATCATATTTTAGTTTTAAGAAAAATTTGATATATTAAAGTTTTTTAATTTATTTAATTTATTTCGTCCAGCGAAATATTGGATAAGTTAGAAGAATACTTCAAAAAAGGAAAAAAGGGAGGATTCGTCGTTCAGTTTTTAAACAGAAGAAGGAAGAAGGAGAAACTTTTATGGCATTTATAGGATAAAATCAAACTTTTTCAAATGACCGATCCCTGCGTAAATTGTTATAATACTAATTTAAGTGATCAAATAATTGAATCCATTTATAAAAAAGAGTCTCCGAAAATGTCAATTATTGCCAGAAAATTGTTCTTTAGAAGATATAGTAAAGATATGTGAAAAAGGGAAAAAATGGTAATGCTGGAAGAAAAAAAAATAAAAGACCAACTGTATCAAAAAAATCCCAAAAAAAGGAATCAATGATCAAAAAGTGTTTAAGATGTAAAAATAATTGGCATAAATCAATAGCTTCATGTCCAGCAAAAATTTTGTTTGTAAAAATGTAAAAAACTGGTCATTTTCAGATTGGGTCTTTAAAAAAATAAGGTTATAAAAAGGAAAAAAAAATAGATTTAATATTTTCCATGTCGACTCCCCAGCACAGAATCTAAAAAAAATCTATTAACGTTAAAATTTGTCCCCTAGAACAAAAATTTTTGAAGAACCATATTTGTAGCACCGGATACCGGGGGAAAATTTGTGTTGCCGGAAGATTTTAAATAAACTAAAACTTTCAAAAAAATGACCTAGAATACTCATCAGAAAAACTAAAATTAGCTGAGAGCCTTTTTTTAAATTTTGGGCAAAATGAACTGTAAAATTTCATATGAAAATTTAAGATCAACCATAAAAATATATATTTTGAGAAATAAAAGAATTTTGATCAGCCGAAAAAAGGGGTGGATCTGGAAAACAGTAATTTTCCAAACCGATTATTTCAAATCTGTCCAACATAAAAAATGAGAAAATGCAGGTCAATAAAAGAAATTGAAGATTTAAAACAAAAACTCGGATGAATACAGTGACGTATTTAATACGTCAGAAAAATTGAGTCCTATGGTTGGAAATCCGTTCATATTCTTAAAAGAACACCCCATTCCTTTCCCCTTTTCATGTCCAAGAAAATACCAGTAGCCTAGAGGGAACAGGAAAGAAGAACTAGATGATATGTGCAGTAAAAGGGAAAAATAAAAGCAGTAGATGATGAACCCAGTGACTTTGTAAGTCCTTTGGTTTTTTCCAAAAGCCATATGGAAAATAAGAATATGGGTTTATTTTACAAAGCTAAATCAGTATGTGAAACGCCCCATTCATCCCATCCAAAACACCCTGGGAAGCAGTTTCTGATATATCGGGGAAAACTCAATATTTCTCAACATTTGATGCTACCTCAGGTTATTGGCATTACAACTGGATGAAGAAAGCCAAAAATTAACATTATTTATACTATTACAACACTAAGGTTCTGCCGAGCGATGAATGAACCTCTGTACTCAGACAATAAAATCCACTAAATCCCGGGAAAATGGTTACTACAGATACTATTTTGTCCTAAAGCTGGCCAAGTATATTTCTGTTTCATTTACTTGATAGTATATTATGATTAAATTTTACTTAATTTATTCTTAAAATTTCATCAAATTAAGCTCTACTATTGTATTTTAAACTGTGAATAATATTTGTTATATTTATTACTATAAAGTATTACATAGAAAAGTAATGATGTCAAAATACTATTTTGTTTTTGGACAGCAACTAATAAAGGCGCTAAAAAACGTGACAACAGTGCATTTTGCGTAGTGGCGTCCTTTAGCCACCTTCAGCCTTCGGCTTCGCTCGACAGGTGACACATTCAATATGGCGTTTTAGTCTGAATGTTTTTCGTTTTTTGGGTTATTTTTGTGACAATTGTTGTATAAATATCAGTTTTGTGTAAGTACTTTTAATAAATTAAAATGGTAAGGCAGTGCCAACTGTATAAAGTGACGGATATGATTCCTGGATTATCATTTCACAAGTAAGTACAAACTATGCTTGTACCATTCTATCGTCAATAATAAACACAACATGTTGGGCGCAGCTCTTGATTGCGTTTATGAACGAAATGCTTTCTCTATCTATGCTATCAGCTCATTGCAACCAACCATACTTCGTAGAGCAACCTATACAGGGCCATTTATTTGTCTGAACTGGAATTGTAAAGTTTTACATAATTGCAACTATTTAAACAATTAGATATAGTAAAATCTTAAGTAACCATTGGCGTACTTAAAGTTTAAAAAATAATAATAACAAAGATTGTTAAGTATTGATTGATTTTTGTACATTACATTGTAACGGACAAAAAGGAACGTTACATTACTATATTCTTATAGTTTACTATTTATATGGTTTTTAAAAACAATCGCAATAAATTAAACCTAAGTTCGTATTTGTGTGCAAACCTATATGGAGATTCAATTTACCATTAATTTCGATCAAGATATTAGAGGCTTTTGAAATAACCATGCCATCCTATCGACACCCCGCTTAACACGGATCCACGCGAAACAAAGCAAAGTTTACGATTTATACTGCCATATCCAGTGGCCCTCGATAACTCTTATGGCGACTATCGAGTTTCTTTACTGCTTCCGGACTAATACCACGGCTTTGTGAAACAGTACATTGCTCGACGGGACATCGGACAATTGAATTTTGTGTGCAATTGAACCTTCGTAACCCAGTTTAGTATGCAGCGGTAAAGAGATGTCGTTTATTGCTTTAATGGTTTCTTGGTACAGTGGTTTTGTTTATTTTTATCGTCAAACTTTTAAGGTTAAAGTAAAGAACTGTGAAATGGGTGGTTTTGTTAAAACGCAGTTTGTTTAAACTTAAAAGTTTTATTATTAGACTCTAACTATACTAGATTTGAAGATACAATTTCTCGTAATAGCGCATTTCAGGTGGTTGGCATACTTAAATAAATATGGTGAAATATTTATATAGAAAGATCGACCAAATCCAATCTGACCAAAACCATCATAAGCGTATTCAAGGAATCTTCCCAAAGTCGACATATTTCTTTAATTTGAGTTTGTAATATTTTTGCTCAAATAAGTGCTTATTTTTTTTCCTTAAGCTGAAAGCTGTCGCACTTAGATTTATAACTTTGTTGTTTACTACATGTTTTAACTCATTATTTGTAAAAACATTAAAATCAAGTTTTTTCGGAACAACCTCGCTTTATTTGGGCAGCCTCCCCCTCCCACACCAAACCTAAATCCTGGTTACGCTAATGAGTATTAACCTACCGTGGGTGACTTGATTAAAAGACTTTTACAGACACGTTCTACAGCCTACATAATTCAAACCTGATGGAACAAATTGAAAAGTTCGGGATCTTATCAATGTCACTGTGAAGGGATGCATAAAAATAAACAGAAGCCTTTAAAAAAATACAAAGAGCAGCAGGTCTTTTTAGTAAAAGTGGGTACATTAATAACTCAAACGGATCTTTTTAAATAAAAAGTCGAAAGGACTCAAAGTGGGCATTGTCAGATGGGGACCTGTAAATACAGCAAATTAATTTGGTGAGAAGACCTTAAGGTTGGGTAAGCCAAAGGATATCGGGCTTAACTGATTACGGGTTAAAAGTTCTAGATAACTCCACAACTCTACATACTATACACAAAAATAGGTGTATCTGTGTTTGTGTGTTTGTTTGTAAGTTTGTCCGCGACTTTTTCCAAAACTATTTATCGAATTATGACCATTCTTTTCTTTTATTGGCCAACATTTACTTCAAATAAAGGAAGGGTAAAGATTTCATCAAAATCGGTTCAGTAGTTTTTATAACTTCTGCTTAGCCAGAAAAATGGAAAGTAGTATTTTTAAAATGAACGATTTAAAAGGGGGAGAGGCCTATATAAAAAATTTCGAACGCCATTTACATTAAAAAAATAATAACAAATAAAATACCATAAAATAAAAAATGCTCAATCGCAAAGCGCGTGCTACGTCGCGGGTCGTGTGACGATATCGGGTAGTCTACGTGGGCAAAAAGCTAGTGAACTAATACTTGTAAGTGTTAGGCCCTGGCTTGTTTTTTTTCCCGAAGTCGTCTTAATTTACTACCGAAAGCAGCGCAGCTTCCTGGGCTTATTACGCCTAATCTTCCATTTTCTTTTATACCAATCTCCCACAGTTCCCACAAATTCCACAAATCAAAAATTTGTCAATACGCATTTGATAACAACCACATAATAAACTGAAATGCTTCTAGTATTTTAGCAAAGAAAACTCGTTTAAAAAACCGTAAAATAAAAGAAAGTGCATTTATATTATTAAATAAAGGAACATGTTTAGCATCAATACTTGTTAATTTAGATAATACATGGTTACCTATGCTTATTGCTGAAGTAATTTCATGTAAACTTAAAATCAATTAACACACCACAGCATCTTTTTTGTCTTTTTTAAAATTATAAATATACCAGTTTAATAAACTAATATGTGTTTTATGACAAAACGTCATAAATAGCATAAAAATTTTTAGAATTTCCTAACTTTTTAATTCAAAATCTCTTAAAATATTATTATCTTTTGAATTTTTTTATCTTGACAAGGGGGACCGACTTGCCACCGAAACATAGATATTTTTTTTGCGGGTTTGTTTTCTTTTTTTCTTGCAGACGATCTGCAAGTTCATAGGGGTCAATAGGATTCCATTTTTCGAAAAATTGTAATGCGAGTAATCCCAAAGAAAACATACTAAATATTTCTGTTGTATGTGTTATTAAAAACTTAACACATTTATTTTGGGTTACGCCTAGAAATATCCGTAAAACTCCCCATTTATAATATTCATTATAACAATATTAAATAGCGGGTCTACAATATAACAACCCACTTGGCTTGAAACAGTAAAACAAAGGATTTTGATGATGTCTATCGAGTTACTGTCGATATCTCTTATGACGACCACCAAGTCTCTTTACCATATCCGGTCTAAAACCCGAGCTTTGTGAAACAGGACATTGCTCAATGGGATATCGAGTAATTAAATTATCTGTCTAATTAAACATATGTTTGGTAAGAAGTCAGCAGAAGAACCATATAAAATAATAGAAACAAAAATAGAAAAGAAAGACATTAAAAAAGATTTTTTTTCTTTCGTGAGTTGGTACTATGTAAACAATTTTCTATAAAGATTTGGCAAAACTCGACCAATATTTGATGCTCTTTGTTTAATACCATCCAAACTAAAATCGTTTAATATTATTTGACAAATTTTAAAAAATCAAGGTTACTTTAATGAATCTAACAAAAAATGTAAAAGATTGACATTACCTTTTAAATTGGCACTGATGGCATTAGAATCAATTTGTCAAGTTTTTTGGAAATTTGAGACACAACTTACTATCTACTGACAATACCAGATGTTCACATTCTTATTAATGGCTTAAATTTACAAAGTATGAGCAAAGAGAAGTTAAAAAATTTGCCTTTGAAATTGGCATAAAAATTTTCTTGAATTTAGCAAAGGAAATTATTTATATTTCACGAAAAAACCCGAATCGCGTACTCGACTGCGAAGTCTGTAAAGCGTAAATATATAACGACGTTGCGACACAATTAAAAATTGTTTTATAACACAAGAGAAGTCAGAATACTTTTGGTCAAATTTGGAAATAATTTACAAGTTTTGGGAAACCCCGTATCACTTGTCACTCCTGTGACACTTGATATGAATGATTGACAAATTAAATTATTAAAAAGTTTAGATGTTACCTTGGCTATTCCGCTTATTTCCCATTATTTGTAATCACCACTCTGTTTTTCAAGTCACTTTTATCACACTTTACTTTCTAGTTACCTTTGAACCTTACGCAGAATATGTCAATTTATATTTGACACAGAGAAATTTTTAGGATAGCTTTACTAGCTGAGAAAAATGTACACTTTTGCACGAAACCTTGTGATAGGAATTACTCAAAGAAAGAGATATGCTAGCCAAATTTTTTGGTCCAGAACACAAAGACAATAATATTTATATTTCCATAAAAAACCTTTTTTTTTTAATCAAATACTTAAAAGAGACTTTTAGACAATAAGCTTATCTCATCATGCCAATTGTCCTACTAACTTTTTTCTTGTGGCGCTCCGTGTTTGCACTCTTTCGACCCGTTACCCTTCTCTCTTTCGTCGATAAAGCACCTCAAGCAGCTGTTTTTTTGGCGCGCGAATTATGAGTTCTCATTGGATGTGCTACGGGTTTCTTACCTTTACGGCGTTCTTTTTGCAACAAAATTTCTTGAATTGATTCGTTTATTTAGCTATTTATAGATTAGTAAAGCGATTTCCCTAGAATTATTTAGGTATTTTACTAGTTTTAAATAGATTTTTATTATTTCATAAAAATTTAGAAAGGAATGTTAGCGTACTATGGAAAAAATAGCATTTATGTTGCCAAACATGTTTCTGCAACATAGACGATTACCAAAGATATTCTATTATAACTTTTTTTTGTTTGCCCGTAGATTTACCTAAAATATTAATCCAATTAAAATGCCATATTAGCCTGTTTGTTAAATATTAATTTTTACTTTGGTCTTTTATATGTTATTAAAATTCGCAATAAATGAATATTTTAGCTTTTTACTATTTTTGCTTAAAAAACATAGTTCAGTTTTATTTTATCGCCATGTTGACTTTTCGAGAAAATGGAACATTTTAAATATTTTATTTTTTTACACATTTTGACCATTTAGTCATTTAAACGTTTTACCTTGTAAAATTTTTTTTTCGAATAGGTGAATTTTGAAAATGTTAGCCAATATTTATTTATTTTTGGACAAAGGGAATACAACAGGTACGTAAGTACCCACTAGGGTATCTAGAAATTTACAATATTTAGCATTCCTTAAAAAATGGAATTGTTTACAGAATAAAAACTAATGCCAAAGACTACAAATTGGCAAAAACATTAAAAACCCCATTAAAAAAAGGATCAAAAGAAAACAGAAGACACAGTACAAAAAAAATTGCCTCCATGGAAAAAAATTTTAATATAGCCTTTAGGAGATAATGACATTGAAAATAATCTATTTGATCAGCAATTTTAACTTTTCTTATTATTCTGCAGAGAGATCAATTCTGCCCCGCCGCGTTTCGAATATAGGAAAACAATTCGTTTACCTTGGACCTCTGGGGAGCATTGAGAGATATTTTTTGCAGTATGCAAAGGCATGGGATTGTTTATTATTTTATACAAAAATATACCCAATTTAATTCACCAAATTGTAAAAACGATATATTCTTAAAGTATAAATCTTGTTTTATATATTCTATGCACAACAGTAATCGGTTTATATTTACTGTATTAAATTGTTTAATCCCCAGTGATTTGGAAAAGTGCTTGTCTCTATAGCTTTTCTAGTTCTTGTAACAGGGAAATAAAAATTACAACTACCTATGATAAACCATTTGTCATATGTATATGTGGCACCCACTTGGCGTAGTTGTCCTTTTCGTGAACTGGATGTCCAGTTCGTGAAGTGAAACCAAAATAGTGTAATAATATTTTATTTCATTATTTGGACAATATTTATGTACAGTTTATAAAATAGATATATAATTTTTCCACTTAAAAAAGCGAGACTATATGACACCATGTGGACACAAAAATCATCAAGTTCCTGTACTGTATATTTGGCATTTGTCCATTTAGTGAAACCATCAGTCGTCGGTGTTTTGAATGGCATAAACATTTTTTGAACTCCTAAAGCAAAAATGTTTAATATCAAAGATAATTTTTTTTGCTTTTTGGGATTACCACACGGATAAACTAACTGCAACTAACCAAAATGTTGATCTTCATTGTATTACTGTAAATAGATAAATTCCATGGATACTTTTTGTCCAGATGCGATACCGTGTCGTTTCACCAATTCAAGATGGTATTTTCATTTCAAAAACCGACAATTGCCCAGATGGTAAAATAAAAATATTATTCCCTATCGGGTTTCCCACCGGGGACTGGACACAGTTCATAAATGGATAATTACGCCATGTGAGTGCGACATATTAAAGTATTCATTTGTTTCATGCATTTCCGCTTGAAATCTGGGCGCAGGGTAGTACGCCAGGCTAAGTTCTGGCCTGACGGACGTAGAGTGAATACTACACGAAACGTTTTAGCGTATTCATCTCTTCCCATGTAAATTCACATAGGTATTTTGAAAAACTGTAAAAAAAGTTGAGAAGATCAGGTCAAGTTGTTTCTGGGATATTTGATTTAAAAAATTGCCCATTTTACTACCGAATTGACTCACTCATTGGCTCATTAATATTATAGTTTACCACCCAAGGGAACAAAAACTAAAATTTGGTTTGATCGGAAACAGGGGCGCTAATATCGTATATTTGGGGGGTATTTTAGAAGTTTGCAATCTGATTGATGACTTTGCTTCGTTAAAGTGCGAGAATCGCTAATATTAACAAATGTAGTCTTTTCAAAGGAGCACAGTGGTTGCAAAGTTAATTTTCTGGTACCTTAAACAATTTAAAATTTTACTATAAATGGGATTTTTTTTTAAACCCTTAAATTTTTGGTAATTAAAGTAGAAAAAACATTAAAAATTTTTTTTTGGTTTGATATACAAATACAAATGAAGAAAAAAACATGTAAAATTTTTACTTTAAAAGATAAATATATTGTTTTTTTTTAAAGTCAGAATCCAAAATATTACTCAACTGTGAAGGAGTCACAAAGTTTTTTTTTTCCTCCGCCGAGCTTTACCTTTTTTTTTATTAAATTATCTATCTATATTCTATCGTAGCATGGTGGTTCCCTCATGGGGCTCTGAGTACTGAGGCCTAAGCCCATTATCTCTACACCAACCCTTAACCACATACAGGTTCGGTACCCTGTACTGTCCCCCTTTTGTATGCATTCCTTGCAATTTATATGGCGCTATTTGTTTAAAAAAGCCCAGTTTTCTCACTAGTGAGTTTCCCGTTAGTGATAGGAATGTTATGTAATTTTGGTCCAGCCATGCCGTACTGGACATTTCCTGATGTGCCCAGCGCTGGGCAATCTCTAAATATTTGTATGGCGTCCACTTTTCCTCTTCACACCATTCATGTACTCTCTCACTTTTTCCTATCTTGTTGAGATAGTGTCTGTCCATACAATGACCTGTCTTTATTAAACTAAAAACTAAACTAATTTTTTTTATTTACTTAATTAAACAAAATTGGTTATTATTTGATCGAACTTACTCATTAACTGCTTATCAAAACGGAATTAAAACGCCATTGGAGGCGCAATTTTAAAAAACAATTGTTGTTGACATTGTCCAGTGACAGCTTTATGTTACATTACTATAGCAACTATTCACCGAAACCGGTCTGAGTCGCCTTGCGAACCCACTTATCTTTAATAATTATTATCAATAAAATAAGAAAAGTTACTTTTTATGGCTGTTAAACACAAGCGCGCCATAGAAAGTATTACTTTTTCTCCATATAAAATAATATACTATGCTTTTAAGCTTATTGCAATCCCACATCAACTCTTAATAACACCAAATTAATTAAAACGTTTATTAATGAACAAACCATTTAATATACAAAAATAAAAAAACTTTTTAAAACGCTTCAATACTTTATAACAAAGCAAATTTGTTCCCGCATTGCCGGAATATTTATTCGTGCTCCATTCCTCGGTTGACTTTATCAGAAGAAGACATCATAATGGCAACGTTTTTCCATTTAACAAGTGCTGATTTTTCCAATTTTCCTGCCTTTTTTGGTGACGACGATACCGATGAATGGAAATATTTTGTGCAGTTTAGTTCGTTCTTTCTGCTTTGGTTCATATTCTGCTTTTTTTCTTAACATGTTTTTTCGTGTATACTTTAGAGATAAATAAATTGTTTTTTATGTACAATTGACCAATAAAGTGCTATTTATAAGACAATTTGGTGTCCATAAAGTAGCACTTTATTGTACTAGTAAAATAAAGTAACTGTCAGTGTCAGTAACAAATAGTCAAACAACAATTTTTTAAATTGTATTTAAATATTTATTAAATATTTAACAACAAAATTCATGCCTAATTAAACAAATGCTAAGATTTCGTCTTTACTCGTCTTCTGCAATTTTTTTTCATTACACCACTGTCTGTACGCTTTGTATGTCTCTTCGTACAACGTTCTTGACTTCGCAGGTAGTAAGGAGTCCTTAACTGGTGCTGCAGCTGCCTTTATATCTTTTAAGACCCCTGAGGTTTCCATTTTGGCATTTGCGTTCTTGATTCTTTTTTTTTAATAATTTTAGCTATTTTCAAACATTTTTGATGTCAACTAATTTGACACCTATTTTAAACATGAACATCTACATCTCATAGCAACTGCTGTGGTAACTGCTGGATCACCTCTCGGGGTAATATTTTTTTCCGTTTTAACGGGAAACAACATGTTAAAAAACGGTTGGAGATACATCACTAACCGAAACGTTGTGTATCAATTAACAAATAAAGACAATGGAAGTCCAAGATTTTAGTGTTATTGGAACATATTTTATAATTTAAACAATTCACTTGCTTTTGAAAGTATGACATGTTTTGTAGGAAATTGTATCAAGCCTTACCGATCTTGTATTAAACAATCGGTATTTTACGAAGTATCGAACATTTCTACTCACGAGATAAGTAATTTTATTGCATTTTTATCTGTATGCATAAAATTTGGCGTTCACAATAGGCATGAAATTCGTTACTCTGGGTTGTTTCTAAAAGGTAAGTGAAACTCCTCCATAATTGGTTCACCTGCTGCAAACTGTGTGCTCTTGGCCAGCTTTAAATTCGAATATGACTAAATTAAAAAGAAAGGTAAAGTAAAAAGATGCATTTATTTAAAAGCATTAACTAATAGGGATATTTAATGTATATATATATATATATATATATATATATATATATATATATATATATATATATATATATATATATACATATATATATATATATATATATATATATATATATATATATATATATATATATATATATATATATATATATATAAATATATATATATATATATATATATATATATATATATATATATATATATATATATATATATACATATATATATATATATATATATATATATATATATATATAAATATATATATATATATATATATATATATGCATATATATATATATATATATATATATATAAATATATATATATATATATATATATATATATATATATATATATATATATATATATATATATATATATATATATATATATATATATATATATATATATATATATATATATATATATATATATACAATCTCGTAAGTTTCATCTGTCTTATAGTCTATCATTATTCACTTGTAAATTATAAAAAGGAGTTTTTTGCAGACGTTACCTTTAACCCACGGTAAATTTGAGGAGAAATACCTTTGCCAGCAGAAATAAAAGTGTGACGTCACGATGATGCATTTTTAAATGGAATGCTCTGTATTTCTTGTATATTTAGTATCTTCTGTCACATTTAAAATTTCGTCATCATCGGCCTAGAACAGAGAAAATAAAATATACAAAAATTATTTGCACCATTGAATGCTAAAAGAATAAAAATACAATAGTGCTTGTTTAATAGAACTAAACAAAGAACTTTATTAAGCACCATTAGTCGCTTGCCATGTTTGGTTAATTGAACTGTACAGGTGTCCACCAGTGTCAAACTTTAATAGCACTTTATTTTTCTTATTTAAAATGTAAGCCCCTGTATATTTTTGAATGTTAGATGAAGAATTAAAAACAAACATTTTTCTAATTATGACCCTATCGAAATTTCTAACACATTAAAAGTTATTCGTTGAAAACTCATTTTGGCATCTATTTTAATAGTAATACCATGAATAAAAATTGATAGGTGGCTATGAAAACAATTTATTTTAGTGAAGTTTATTTAACTTACAAAATCTTATTTTGACAAATTATAAAATTCGAGTAAATTATTATTATTTATTAATTTAACTAAATTAATTTAAGAAAACCTTAAATGTTAAATAAAATCTAATTTAATTTTGGCTAACATTTATGTAACTTTAACCACTTTCTAGGTAATAATTAACGTTATTAGGAAACTCTTATGTCAATAAATGGTTTTTCAGCCACCTACCATTTTTATCCAGTGATATTACTATCGAAATAGATGCCAAAATGAGTTTTCAACGAATAACTTTTAATGTATTAGGAATTTCGATAAGCTAAAATTAGAAAAATGTTTGTTTTTTAATTCTGCATCTAACGACCTAAGAATATACAGGGGCTCACATTTAAAACAAGAAAAATAGCACATATATTAAATTTGAAGAGTTTGACACTAAATTTTGGACACCCTGTACACTTCTGAATTAACCAACATGATTCAAAGCTGACTGGATATTACAAGCTACTTTTATCAAGTTCCTTGTTTAGTTCTTTTAATCAAGTACCATTGGTGTTTTTATTCATTTTTAAAATTCAATGGTGCAAAACAGTTTTTTTAATTTTATTTTTTTTCTGAAATTACTAAACAGATGTTGACAAAATTTTAGAGAAATAAGTAATGGCCATAAGAGGTACCTAACATATTGTGCAATACAGAGCATTCCATTTAAAAAATGCACCATCGTGACGTCACAATTTTTTGTGACACTCTGTATAACCAAAATTATTTTCCTGAAATGCATCGTGTGTTGAAGGTAACGTCTGCAAAATATGAAAATTTTACAGTTAATAATAAATGAGCAAGATAAGACGGGAGGTGAGCTGTTGACCTCAGAGGAGAAAGAGAGTATATATATATATATATATATATATATATATATATATATATATATATATATATATATATATATATGTATATATATATAGATATATATATATATATATATATATATATATATATATATATATATATATATATATATATATATATATATATATATATATGACTTCTAAATTTTGTTATTATCTCAATCGATTAAAGTTTTATCAATACAAAGTGTACGAGGTTTGGTTGGAAATATTAGAATGTGTATTACAAAGCATTCAGACTGACAAAGTTTTATTAGACCATCAATTTTGATTTTATACTTTTTTTCCTGAAATCAATAGTTTTAGAGTTATATTCAAAAAACCGATTTCTCACGATTTTTTAAAAGTAACTGCCTGAACTGAGGCAGCGGTGCGGTTTTGAATTGACTATTGTTTATAGTAATATATAAAACATGTTTCGTGCGGTTTTTTATGGGCTTTGTATTTTGCAGTGGCCTTCCGGACTATAGTTACGAGAGATCGGTTTTTTCTTTAAAATATTTAAAGAACTACTTACAAGATTCGACAAATAAAAAAATAATGGCTTAGCATTAATGTTCGTTTGCAAAAATATTTCTATATCTGAAGTTTTGGTTAAATTAGCTACAAACTTTATATAAAAATTTTATAAAAGGAAATACAAGTTTCTTATGCACATATTTGCATATACATATTTAAAAAAGTTTTTCAAAACGGCTGTGTTTTTGAATGTTTACGTCATTATAATGCCCAGGACCCATTTCTGAATACGTCACTGCATTAAACTACCAACCCTGCCTGGTGTGGGCCAGTACAGGTTATGCCGTACTATTTTTAATTTAAAGCATTTTCCAACTGGGCCCAGTGAGATTCAAATTTATATCGCTCGTCGTTAAATTTGTGACCAATTGCATATTTCTACATACTTCTAATCAAAACATTGATTTTAATAAATATTTTGATTTTTATTTATTAAAATAAAAACTGTTTATTGTTTATTATCATATTGCTGTTGTTCATGTCAAATCATTATTATTTCAATTGTTTCTCTGCAATATTTTTAAAGGGTTATATGTATATTTTATTTTTTCGAACAAAATATGTATTTTTAGTTTGAATAAAAAAGGAATACACTGTATGGCCTTATTTCCGCCCACAATTAGAATATCCACAATAGAATCGTTGTTTTTGAAATATAATTCTTTTATTTAAATATGTTTTGATTCTATTTTATTGAAACAATATATACCAATAAATTAATTTCATAAACATATAAAAATAAATGCCATATTTTATATATATATATATATATATATATATATATATATTATATATATATTTTTATATATATATATATATATATATATATATATATATATATATATATATACAGGGTTCATTTTCCTCCCATATTTGCCATTCACTGTAAAATTTTCATATTTTACAGACGTTACCTTAACTACGGTGCATTCAGAAAATATTGGGTTTAAACCGCAAAGTGTGACGTCACGAGGTGCTTAAAAATGGAACACGTGTATCTTTTTATATATTTAGGTTCCTCTGAGTCCACCATCCCCAAAAATTTTTAGTCAACATCGGTTCAGTAATTTCAGAGAAAAAAATTAAATATTAAAAAACTGTTTTGCACTATTGTATTTAAAAATGAATGACCCATAGCTTGATTAATAGAATTAAACAAGAACTTATTAAGTAGGTTATATCGTTTATGTCTTTTGGGTTAATTTGAATGTAATAGGGTGTCCCAAATTTATGTCAACTTTCAAATTTTGAGTTAATTTTTTTTTTAAATATTTATTTCCTGTAAGCTTAGGTCGTTAGAGTAAAAAAAAACCCTTTTTCTAATTATAATCTACGAAATTCTGACATTAAAGTTATCGTTGAAAACTCATTTTCGCATCTATTTTAATAGCAATAACATTGAAAAAAAAATGATAGGTGGCAAATGAAAACAATTTATTAACATTGAGTTTATTTAACTTACAAAATCTTAGTTTGACATATTATAAAAATTCCAGTAAATAATTATTATTTATTAATTCAAATAAAATTAATTTTAAAAACCTTTTAAATGTTAAAAAAATCTAATTTTTAATTTTTAATACTTTCGGCTAACATTTATGTAACTTCAACCAATTTCTAGGTAATAATTATCGTTATTAGAAACTCAAAACAATAAATTGTTTTCATAGCCCCCCATCATTTTTATTCAATGGTATTACTATTAAAATACATGCAAAATGAGTTTTCAACAAATAATTTTTAAATGTGTTAGAATTGATAGGTTTATAATTAGAAAAATGTTTGTTTTCTAATTCTACATCTAACGACCTAAAATATACAGGGGCTCGTATTTAAAATAAGAAAAATAAAGTGCTTTCAAATTTGAAGAGTTTGACACTAAATTTTGGACACCTGTACAGTTCGAAATAACCAAACATGACATAAGCGACTGATATAACCCTACTTAATAAGTTCCTTGTTTACTATTAATCAAGCCCTGGGTATTTTTATTCATTTTTAAATACATGGTAAAACAGTTTTTTTATATTTTATTTTTTTCTCTAAATTACAAAAACCCGATGTTAGAAAATTTAGAGGAAGATAGTTGACTACAAGAGGTCCCTCCAACATATAAAAATACACAGTGTTCCATTTAAAAAAATGCACCATCGTGACGTCACACTTTTTGGACACCCTGTATAACCAAAATTATTTTTCTGAAATGCACCGTTGTTTAAAAGGGTAACGTCTGCAAGATATGAAAATTTTACAGTGAATAATAAAGAGCTACATAAGACGGAGGTGAGCTGAGGACATATATTATTTTTAAATATATATATATATATATATATATATATATATATATTATATATATATATATATATATATATATATATACATATATATATATACATATATATATATATATATATATATATATATTTTATATATATATATATATATATATATATATATATATATATATATATATATATATATATATATATATATATATATATATATATATATATATATATATATATATATATATATATATATTTTCGGTTTAGACATCAATTTTATTAATTAACAATTGTTAATTGACATTAGGTTAAACTACTTTTAACCTTTAACTTTAAATTAAAATTAAAATTTTAAATAATGGAGATAGAGTTTTGGGAGTTAAGACTTTTTTTTGGAAATTTTCTTCTCTTCAAGGATCTTTTTTGCAATTTTTGCTATCGCTTTTGGTTTTTGAGTTATTATTAAAAATCGAAGAAGTTTCTTTTTTTGTTTTTTGTTATTAATAATTGCAATTTTTATTAGAAAAAAAAACTGAACACGCCTTTCTTAGATTTGCATTCGGCGTCGAATGAGGTATCACTTATAATTTTTGAAGCCTTGTAACTATTTTTTGCAAGAAACACACTTCTCTTCTTTACTTCTTTTTGTAATGTGTATTTTGTCTCTATTTTAATTTTTATATTTAATGGCCTTGCTGGCACTGACTTAAAAAAATTGTAGGCCTCCAATTTGTTCCGTATTGATTTTATTTTTGTTGGTGAATTTAGTCTAGATATAAAAAATATTATTTCATATTTTTTATATACAGATATAAAAAAATTAATTAATCGAATTATTTTTAAAAATTATCTTTTTATTTTGTATATTTAACTTCACAAATCAATGTGTTTTCGAATGACCAATCGCCCCACCTAGTTTCAAGCGCTTCAATATTTATGTTGTTTGTATAAAAATTTAAAAGTAATATAAAAAATTAAATTTAAAATAAAAATGGAAAACAAAACGCATACAACAATAAAAGTATGGGCTTCATCGCTAATATTTAAATCAACTAAATTCAGACGGAAATATAGTAGTCAAATTTATTTTCGTTTTTTTACAAAACGAAAAATTAAAATGAAATATTGCATTTGAGTTTCATTTACATTTTATTTTTTTACGACGAATAAATATAACTTTTAAAAAGATTGCACGGTATAAACAAAACAATAGATTTGTTTTGTGAAAACGAGTAATTTTTTTTAACTGCGTAAAGTATTTTTATTTGTTTTAATTAAATTGCTCACATGCTTACCACAACAGTCGGTTATTTATTTTTCTTTTTTATTTTAACCGAAAAAGTAAATATGTTTTAAAAAAGCTTCTGTCAGTTTTTGATTGAATTTAATTTTGTTTGTAAAACAAATTAAAAATAAATAACTGTAAACAAATAGGTTTTATTTTTGCAGTATTTTTTTTTGTTCTAAATTAAAAAGTATATTATTTTATATGGAGGAAAAGTCATACTCTAGTATGTCGCGCTTGTGTTTAACAGCCGAACGGAGTGGGGCTGGTAATAAAAAGCGAGCCATAAAAATCTACTGTATTTTCTTTAAACGTCAACAAATTAATGCAAAAACATTACTTTTTAATGGTAATAATTATTAAAGGTAAGTGGGTTCGCAAGGCGGCATAGCTATTGCTATGCGTTTTTTTAAAATTAAGTTTTCGATTGCGTTTTAATTCCATGTTGATAAGCAGTTATTGAGTAAGTACATTTAATATTTAATTGAGTAATAAATAAAAATTTCAGTTTTGTTTTTAGTTTAATAAATATTGAGTTGCTGAAGCTTGTTTGGTTGTTTGTTTGTATCTATGTTGCTATAATAACACTTTTTCCATCGCCAGCGGAAAAGTAAAAAGTAAAGCTCCGGCGAAGGAAAAATGAAACTTCGCGATCGCCTACACCAGGGGTCTCCAAACTTTCCAGCCTTAGGGCCATACTGATTACTCCATTAAGTTCCGAGGGCCAAAACCATATTATCATTGTTGCCGGTGGTAAGAAGTGAAATAGTCCACTGATGAAAAAAAGTCCGAAAAAGTACACAACGTTTAAAAAGGCTGCAAATCGGACTAAAGTCCGCAAAACGGCAACACTGCATATTATTAATTTTCCTGTCATTATCTGTAATTTCTAGATTAGTCGTAGAGTACGAGCCATGAGGAGTAACGTGACACGACATCTGGTGGACACAAGCGGAAATAGGTAGTACCTTCTATCGCTAACAGATGGCGCTAATAGCACGTACAGAATAATCTCGTTGGTTCGAGAAAGTTCTGGTGTCTTCCACTCACTTCTAGATGGCAGTAATTGGAATATATAAGAAGGCTAGTGGCGCAACCACAAGTCAGTTCCTATGACACTGTTGTTAAATAAAATATTGCATACCTCCTTAAAACGTGTTTGTGCGTGTTTAAGTTTAAGACATCTTTATAACAGTATTTTGATTTGAATTGTTGCTTTTGTGTGTGAATTAGTAGTATGGAAAAGAAGCGAAAAATTGATAGTGAATGCAGAAAATTCAAAGATCAGTGGAACATTCAGTATTTCGTAATTGAGTCCAGTAACAAGGCGCTATGTTTGATTTGCAATGAAAGCATAGCCGTTCTCAAAGAATATAACATTAAACGTCATTATGAAACAAAACATTTTCAAAATTACTCAAAATATACAGGAAGTTTGCGGACAGAAAAATTCGAAGCTATGCAGCGCGGATTGAAATCGCAGCAATCTTCATTTACAAAACTCAAAACTGAACAAGAGGCTGCAACTCGTGCCAGCTTTCGTGTGGCTCTTGAAATTGCAAAACGTGGAAAACCATTCACCGATGGAGAAATGATCAAAGAATGCATAATTGCAGTAGCCGAAGAAATGTGCCCTGAAAAGGTAAATTTATTAAAAACTGTCAGTATGTCAGCAAACACTGTGGCTCGAAGGGTAGAAAACATCGCTGAAAATATATCCTCTCAACTGTTCGACAAAAATGGACATTTTGAGTGGTTTTCTTTGGCCTTGGATGAGTCAACGGATGTGTCAGATACTGCTCAGGTGTTGATTTATATTCGAGGAGTAGATAAAAGCTATGAAGTGCACGAAGAACTTCTTGATATGTATAGTATTCATGGCACAACTACTGGTACAGATATTTTTAAAGGAGTTGAAATGGCCATTAATCAAAAGAACCTTCGATGGAAAACTTGAAATGTATTACAACTGATGGAGGCAAAAACATGAGTGGGAAAGATAAAGGAGTGGTCGCTCTTGTGTCAAAGGCTGTAGAAAATGACGGTGGTTCAAAACCATTAGTCTTACATTGTATCATTCATCAACAGTCTTTGTGCGGAAAATGTTTGGATATGTCTGACGTTCTGAAACCAGTCATATCAACTGTTAATTTTATCAGATCTTTTGGGCTGAATCACCGACAATTCCGACAATTTATTGAAGAGATTGGAGAAACTGACTTACCTTATCATACTGCCGTACGCTGGCTTAGTCGTGGGAAAGTCCTTCAGCGCTTTTTTGAACTTCGAGCAGTGATCGAAATTTTTTGAAGGAAAAGCATCGCCTCTTACTGAATTACAAAACAACGCATGGCTGTGGAAATTAGCATTCTATGTTGATTTGACAAAACATGTGAACGAACTGAATTTGGGATTGCAAGGAGAAAACCAGCATCTTCCTGATTTATACACTAATATCAAATCATTCCGGAAGAAATTGAGACTGTTTCAATCACAACTACGAAGTAAATGTTTTTCACATTTTAAAACATGTGAAATATTCAGCCACACTACTGAGACTGAGTTTCCTATCGATTTTGCAATCGAAACTTTGAGTGCTTTGAAGATAAATTTTGATACTCGTTTCTCGGACTTTGATGCCATTGCGAATCAAATTAAGATTTTTCAGAATCCTTTTGATACTGACATTGAAACCCTAGCCCCGGAACTTCAAATGGAAATGATTGATCTACAATGCAGTGATATAATTAAGAACAAATATCAAAACTCATCTTTGTTGGAATTTTATAAGAGTCTTCCACTGACACAATTTGATAATTTGCATAAATTTGCTCGTGTCTGTTTTCTGTTTTTGGTACTACTTATTTGTGTGAGAAAACCTTCTCCAAAATGAAGTACACAAAAAATGTTTACAGATCGAAATTAACTGATGAGCATCTTAAATCTCTTTAATAATTGGTACAAGTAAAATTAGTCCACAACTACAAACTATTGTCAGTGGAAAATCTCAATTACATAAATCTCATTAGTATTTCATATGTCATTATGTTTGTTATAAGTTATGTGATTATTTAAAATGTATAAAATGTTAGTTGGATTCATTTCAATAATTTGTTAGTTATTATATACTGAAGTTAAATTTTCTGCATATTATACATGTCTTTACTCATTACAATTCTGTGTTTCTTTATCCAACTTATCACAAAACAATAACAATAAGCCTACAAGAATGTTATGAGTTAGCGGAGTTAGCCCATGACCATATCAATGTAGATGTCATATCAGAAAACCCATTTTTTTTATGGATCCATGTTACTAAAAATTTGTAATAATCTGAAATTCTATATACATTTTCAAATATTAAAACCTAAAGTTACTTATTTCAACTAAAACAGCACATTTCTTTAAAATTACAACTGACGTAACCAATATACTATTCTCCCTTTTGTATTGATTAATTTGCTTTTGTTAACATAAAAACCTCATAAAAGCCTATAATTCTGAAATGAAAATGCAAACAACAACCCACCCATTATACCGTTAATAAATAGGATCGACAAGTTAGTTATTCGACTCCATTTTGTAGCGGTTTTCGCTACAGTTCACACATTATTTCCTGACAGAAATAAAAGTAGATTTTCACGCCGATTTGGGCGATTGTTTAGACGCGAACTCCTCTTCTATAGACATTAGATCAGGGGCGTACTGTCAGTTTACTGAAAGATAGTATTAAAATTTAAGAATACGATTAGATTATTAATGAAATAAAGAATCATGAAGTGTGTACAGTACAGAGGTTATGTTTAAAGAAGATTTCTCTAAAGTTGTTTAAAACTGAAATGGATTTATAAGCGATAATTAAGGGAATAAGATAAAAAAATGTTTTTAACTTTTTTAAATTAATGGTCAACCGATGTCAACAAATTGTTAAATTAGAATTTAAAAAAATCATGTTTTTATAAAGTTTAGGTTAAGTTCCTAAAAATGACTGTAATATTTAAACTTTTAAACTATTAAAGATATGCATATATCATATAATTTTAAATTGTGAACAACAACAATTGTGTATCATATATCACCAACATTTATCATCAAGTCAGTGTACAGAGACTTTAAGCTTACTATATAACGAGTTTGAAGCTAAGTATTTTAAAGTCTTTTGGGACTAGCAAATTTTCTATATAAAAAATTAAAATTTATACGAATATTCAATATTAAACAAAATAGAAAAACTCGCCTCTATTGAATCTTTTACGACACGGGCATTTTCCCGGAGAGTTGGAAAGCTGCATGTGTGCAACCTGTCCCCAAAAAATGATCCAAAACTCTCTTTTCTAACTATAGACCTATATATCTGTTGTTTGCAAAGTAATGGAAAACGTTATTAATTCCCAAATATTAAAGTATCTGTAAAAACATAAAATTTTACGTAATAGACAGTATGGATCCCATCACAGGAGATCTACAGCTGATCTTCTTTCCTTTGTCTCACACAACTGGAAAAAGTCCCTTGTGTTTCTTGGCGAATCTCAGATCGTTGCTCTTGACATATCCAAAGCTTTCGATCAGGTCTAGCATGATGAGCTTCTTAACAAACTTCCTTCTTATGGTGTTTCACCTAAGTTTTGTTCTTGGCTTTCCAGTTTCCTTTCTAATCGACGTATATCAGTTACTGTAGATGGTCATTCTTCCAGCTTCTACCAAATTAATGCTGGAGTGTCCCAGGGCTGAGTGCTGGCACCCACGCTGTTTCTTCTACACATTAACGATCTTCTCTTTTCCACAATTAATCCCATTCATAGTTTTGCTGACGTTAGTATTCTCCACTCTAGTATGTAATTCTGATTTGGAAAACAAGCGCAGGTCAATGCAGATATCTCTTTCACAAGACCTCAAACTTATCTTGGATTGGGGCGCCAAAAATCTTGTTCAGTTTAATACCTCAAAAACGCTGTCGCGAAAAAAGTCTGCCAAAGCTCATCCCTTACATATGAGCGGCCAAGTTCTGCAGAACAAAGAGTCGTTTAATCTTGCCGGCGTTACTTTTGAGAATAACCTCAACTGGCACAAACACATTACATCCATAGCCTCGGCAGCTTCAAAAAGCTTGGATTCCTCTTTCGAGCCAGAAAATATTTCTCTTTTTCCAATCTGTACACTCTGTATGTATCCAAATCAGACTCTCTTTAGAATATTGTTCTTATGTCTGAGGAATGGCGTCCCCTACAACACTTAGCATTCTGGACTCCATTCAAAGAAGAGCCGTTTGTCTTATTAATGATCCAACGCTCACAGAAAGGCTTCCTCTTCTTGCCCACCGTCGAGCTGTTGGGAATCTGTCGCTCTTCTATAGGTATCTTCGCGGCTTCTGCTCAGAGGAGTTGGTCAGTATAATTCCTTCTCTGGCAGCTCCCAACAAAGCAGCACATAGTGCAACTTTTATGCATCCTTTTACAGTTCAGTTAGAGAGGCCCCGAACCGCTTTCTTTGTTTCTTTATCCCTCGAGTGTCAAGATTATAGAATTTGCTGCCCGCAGTAGTTTTTCCTTCTCCTGCCAATCTCCAAATATTTAAGTCCCGTGTGAACAAACTCCCTCTCACCACACTTAAGGCACCCACGGTACGTTAGTACTTAGGCATCAGCTTTCGTAGACTGTCCCAAGATAAAAAAAAATCAAATGCCATGCATTAAATATCAGGCTGACACTAAATCAAAAATTTCTGCCAAACAACAATTCACAGAAGTAAAACTTTTACTTAATCTAAACATATTATAAAGAAGTCTTTACGTTTTACTATTGACGTCATTATTAAACCTATTACTACTGTTAAAAGCATCCTTTCCGCTTTTTAAGTTCAAAGATTGGCTGTTCTTGTACAGTTTACGTTAAATGAATTTACCCAATATTTATACCTAAATTTTATTTATTTATGTGATTGAACCTTAATCCATAGGTTAACGGGAAATTCATTAAACAAAATAATTTTATTTAAAGCTGCAATAAAATATTAAAAAATCATATTTAAAAATGTTAATGCCTGTGCCTTAAGGCGCTAATTGGTTTATAGCCCAGGGCGCCAAAATTGATAAAAAAACGGCCCTGTAAAGATTATAAAAAAGCTGTCTGGTTGGAAAATAACAATTCCTGGCACCAGGTTGCCCGTTGCCAACATGCATTGATATCATCAGTATAAAAAAATTAAGGTGTAATAGTTTTCGGTACTCATGCACCGATTTCTCCTGGACTAATAATAAAAGCGTGATAAAAACGCCCCACCCATAGTCTGTACTAAATACAAAACAAATTCAAACATATAATAGTTGTGTATTTGTTCCAATTAATAAGTGGTTTTCAATTTTGGTAAAATAAAAGCCTGCCAATTTTACAAGGAGCTTAATTGATGTTTACTTTGTACGTTTGATCATTAAATGGCAAGTTACTGATTGAAAGTAAACAATGTAGGATATGGATGGGGCACGGTAAGTTTTCACATGGACTGTGTATTGGTAGGGACCAAAAGGGACAGTAGCTTTAGGTTTAATTAGATTTATTTACTCTTTTTTATTAGGGTGTTACGGAGTTTTTTCTTTCTTAATTATTTGTCGTTAAGAGGGTATTCTAATGTTCAGTTTTAATTTAAATTAGACGTCATAAATAAGATAAAATATTAACACATAAACGATGAAATTGTGTAAAAAAACATCGAAAATATATCTGAATATGTATTTTAATATCCTAACATTGACAAAGTTGTTGAAGTTGTTTTTTTAGAAATCTGATCCTAATGAATCAAAATTATTTTCTCTGTTTAAATATGCAATATTTTTAGGCTCTTTAGGGCTTTTAATAAGTATTAATTTATATTTTACATATTTTATTATTTATTTAATAATATTTTAAACATATTAGGATGGTCTGTAGAGATAAGTAACAAAAATGTTGGGTTCTGTTAAAAAGAGGTTTTTATCTAAAGTACAGTAGTAGCAAAATAATTGCTAGATACCATTGATTTTTTTAAAAGCCATATTTTTGTATTTATTAGGGCCTTTGTATGGTTTATAGCAAAGAATACACTATCTAATTTGGTTTTTTTATTTATCGAACAGGATTATGTATGGTGGTATTGTATTCCTGCTATACGAAGGGCACTGAGAACGGCGTTTCTACCACTACATGATCCTTTATTTGGGACCTTTACCATGAGTCTCTTGGGAAACATAAAGTCGGTGAACTATAGAGAGACCACTACTTGCAGCACCCAAAATAAAGCACGTTATTAACTCCTTAATTTGATATGGGCGTACTCCTCCCTAACAGGATAGCCACACAGAACCACTCTCCGAACAGCCAAACTCGGATTCCCCGACTCCCTATACGTTTACCTATATATACCGTTTTTTCTAATAAATAGACCAAGTGACATAGAAAATGCAACACCGAGTAGAAGTGTGTAATTTTGAGCACCTCAATGTTAATAATGTGTCGAAGCTCCTCTGTTCCTTGCACATTCGTTAAGTCGTCGCGGCATTGATTGAATTAGGTAATTGATGTCTTCTTGGTGAATAGAATAGAATAGAATAGAATAGAATAAATCTTTATTGTGTTAACCAAAGGTTTTACATACGTCAATTGAATAAAAATAAGTTTAATTAAACAGATCAGAGTAATAATATAAACCAAAACAATTTACATAGAAAACATAGTGTTCCCGAAATAATATACTAAAGATAATGATAATAATAACAATAACACACTTTAAACCAACATGACAATTACATAATAAAATAGTAATTAAATGTTTAGTAATTAAATGTTTAGTGGTGTTGTCATGTATTCCTCAACGCTATAAAATGCGTGTTGTATCAAATACTGTTTGGTAGTGAATTCAAATTTTTTCATAGGCAGGTTTCTTGTTTCTGGATTAAGTTTATTATATAGTTTAACATTAAGAGAATTGTTTATTGACCTTTGCAATTTAAACCTCTGCAATCGCAGGTGATCTGCACTTCTAGTATTATAATTATGTACATCTGAATTCTGCTCAAGTATATGTCTTTTCTTGTGAATCTCAAGTAGGCTTTGAAAAATATAGATGCAGGGGACCGTCAGTAGTTTTAGACGAATGAATAATGGTCGACAATGATCTCTAAAACCCACATTAGCCAATATGCGAACAGCTTTCTTTTGTAAAATAAACACTCTAAGTGCTTGGCTACTATTTCCCCATAGGAGAGTTCCATAGGATATGTGGGAATAAAAAAAAGCAAAGTATGAACTCATCAGACAGGCGGTGCCTACAAACCTTCCCAGCCTCCTCAGAAGAAAAAGAGACGACGAAAGCCTGCGACACACCCGATCAACGTGTCCCCGCCATGTAAGGCCATCATCCAATGTTATGCCCAATAACCTGACACAGTCACCCGAAGTGCACCTTGGATTGCTTGAAATGAAAATTCTTTGGGTTTTTTCCCTGTTCATACTTAACTTATTTAAATCAAACCAACCCTTCGTCTTTTGCTCAAGAGAAGACATGCTATTCTGTAGCGTCTGGGCATCGCCAGCTGACGCAATCAAACTTGTATCGTCAGCATACAGCAGACATCGATGTGGCATAAGATAATAGTACAGATCGTTAATGTACAAGTTAAACAGGATAGGTCCCAAGATTGATCCCTGTGGTACTCCATACTTCACCCTTGTAATAGTAGACACATCATTCTCCTGTTCGACATACTGAGTTCGGTTTGAGAGATATGATCCAAAGAGATCAAGCACAACACCCCTAATACCGTAGTAGCTTTCCATCTTGTTAAGCAATCTCTCATGATCGACACAATCGAAGGCTTTGCTGAGGTCACACAGTGTCACCCCCGTAAGTTTTCCCTCCTCAAAGCCCCCAACCGCATTACTAATCACTTCAGAAACGGCCTGAATGGTAGATTTGCCAGTTGTGAAACCATACTGACCGGGGTTAATAATTTTATGCTTACTCAAATATTTTACAAGTCTGAGCTTAAGGATAATTTAAAATATTTTTCCAAAGATCGGTATCATAGAAATGGGACGATGATTTGCTGGATCTTCCCTTTCACCCTTTTTAAAAATGGGGATCACTTTACTAACCTTAAATTTACCTGGAAACACACCTTGTTCAATACATAAGTTGAACAGAAAAGTTAGTGGCATTATCAAAAAATAGGCAGTTTTTTAATTATCTTACTATTAAGTCCATAAATGTCGGTGACATTGGAATGTTTTAAATCATTTATTGCCTCAGAGACCTCCATTGGTGTTACCGGCTCTAGAAAAAAGGAACTTTGACAGGTGGGCATATTAATGGTAGGCGTGGACTGATCCATTAGAGGAAGATCCTTTATCAAGTCTTCTGCCACAGAGACAAAGTATTCATTAAATCTGTCAGATTTGATATGTCCGCTCACCATAGCATTATTTTTATTGGTTTCAAAATTAATTAATTTCCAAGTATCTTTTACTTTATTATTAGAGTTTTGAATAAAATTATCGCATGCCTTTCTTTTTGTTTCCTCTATGACTCTTGCATAATTCTTTTTCATGGCTCTATAAGCACTCAAGGAGGATTCATCTTTAAAATGATCGGCAACAGTTTTCACCGCACTTAATGTATTTCTCATTTCATAAAGTACTTTGGTAAACCAAGTAACAGGATTCTTTTTTGTACCACAATATATTTTCTTTAAAGGAAAGTGGAAGGAGACCAGATCTTTATATATATTTATAAGAGATTCAGATAACCAATCAATAGAATCTTGACTATGAAACTCTGCCCAATTAATTTCATAAAGGGATTCACACATTTCTTCAAGGCCATGTTCAGTAATAAATCTTCTGTAGCTAAATTTACCCTTCGTATCCAGAGAATTTTGAAAGCTAAACCTGATACCATAGTGATCAGACAGGCAAGGATCCATGATACCCACATCGACGGGCTCCTTTGTAATGTTTGTTAAAATGTTGTCTATGCATGTTTGAGTACTGACAGAGACACGAGTAGGTTTATTTATTAGGGCTTCAAGGTTAAAAGATGAAAGAAGACATGCAAGCTCTTCAAAGGAAGGACAAATGCTCAAAAAATTCACATTAAAATCTCCGAGCAGTGTTATTTTGTTATATTTTTGAGATAAATCATCAAGCAGAGACTCAAGCAGAACCAGAAACTCACCAAAGTTAGCGGTACAGGATCTGTAAACTGTAATAATCACATGCCCTTTAGAAATCTCCACCCCACAAAATTCAGCAGTAAATTCTCTACAGTAGTCGTTTAAATCTACGGGATTACAAAATTTTAAAATATCCTCCCTTACATACATGACCACACCACCGTGTGGTCATGTATGTAAGGGTGTATTGTCTTCCAGGCCACCTGAATTTGGTTTTGTAGAACCTTAACTATTTATGGAGGATGCGGAGAAATTTTGCAACTTTCTTTCTATTATATGCCATACATGTTCGATAGGAAAAATATCTGGAGATCGAGGAGGCCACTAAAGCAAATTCACATCCAACATTTCTAAAAAGTCTTAACTAACACGAGCAACATGAGGTGTGCATTGTCCTGCTGACAAAGTGGATTTTACAATGTTTTCAAAAAGGAAAGCAGACATGATTGCAAAACTTCGTGGCTATAGTGAATGCTACCTGGAATGAACACTTATCGTGACCTGCTGCCGTAAGCAATGGCACTCCATATCATAACACCCACAGTGCAATGAATATGCCGGAAAATTGGACGTTTTATCTTTCACCACGTCACCTTTTTACTCTTGTATGGCCATCATGTGTGCCCCAATAGATTTGGACTTATTGCTGAATACGACTGAGTTTCATTCCCTATTCCATTCAAGTCTCTTCCTGCTCCATACCAATCGTTGCTGACGATGCTGTGGGATCAGTGATAGTACAAGATGGGACGGTAGGAGAAAAGTCCAAAAGACCTTATTTGGCGATAAAAGGTCCTATTGTTATTGGCCTTTCGACAGCATCAAACCACTTGTTCGCAACTGCTTTTGTTGTGGAAAATCGATCCCTAAGCGCAAGTAGCCTCAGATAACGATCCTGTCTCTCTGTAGTCTGTCTTTGGCGTCCAGTACCTTGTAACTTGTCGATTTTGGCCTTCTTGAAACCACGCTTAACAATATTCTAGTACTGTAACTTCGTTTGGATTCACCCAATGTGCGAATTCTCTAAAATAAAATCCGGATTTGTGTAACCTGATTATCCGACCCCTCTCAATCTCGGAAAGTTTGGTCAAATTAGCGCGGCTGCGAACTTTAAGCAGGATAATGCAATGAAACAAATGGAACCAACCGAGTTTAACATAGAAAAATCACTGAATATTAAGTAAAGATGTTCGTATTGTTCGGATCACAATATAACAAAAAATGCCCTTACAAAAAAAGTACGGCTCGAAGTGCCTTCAAAACTTTATCAGCGTATACACTCATGATAGCAAATATGTTTACAAGTTTTTATCAAAATTTAATAAATAATTCTGGTTGTTGCATTTTATAGATCACTAAGTATATTTAGAAAGGTTTTAAAAAGTAGATGATCAAACTTTACCATCACCAGATGTTTAATGTTGACCTCAGTAATATTATGATGTTTTTGATTCTATGCATACTGGTCAAGTTTAGACATTGCGATTTTAACAATATTGGATGCTATGTTTCCATAGTTCACAATATTTAATTATTTTTTTGCTTTTAACAGAAGTATAGAATTATCATTACAATAAATTATGTTTACCCCACTTTAGGGTTTCAACATTAAATTAAATAATAAACAATTTATTATAAAAAATCCTCCAGGGCAAATAGATCGCAGAACAAACCCATAGAAAAGCACGGAATATGTCTCGCGTGCCCTGTTGGACCAAATTGATTACGGCGCCCCCACTCGTGACTTCGCAATGTTAATTAAACTAAATTTAATTAACCGCCATGTTGGCGAGTCCTATTTGATGCGGCCGCAGTTCCAAATGAACATCATGTAAACGATTAAGCGACACGAAAATCCTTTTGATATTATCGTGTTTTGTGCATTAGGCAAAGCAGATTTAGTTTAATCGGTCATTAATTACAAATTACAGACCGATACGACATGGTCTCTATTTAAAATTGTTTGTTGTTTGTACGTATTGTCGGACTTTTTTCTAATTTTCAGTTATTCCACTGTATACAGTGCGAGTCTTTAACTTGGAATAAATTCAATACATCAAAAACAAGTTATTAAAAAAATGTTCGGACAATTAGTTTTTTCAGTGGCACTCCTTTCTATAAAAGAAATATGTATACAGTATGTCCCAAATTTAAGAAAGAACATGGAAAGTTATTAATATTTTTTTGTAATCGAAACCCAAGTTTTTTAAGGACGTTTTTTAAACGTTTTTTCCGTGGCGTTTGCGAGATGTTAAATAACAACATTTTACTTAAAAAATACTGTTATTCACATTGATAATGCTCCTACCATCTTTTTATTAGCTTGACCTGTATGTATCTTAGTATCTATGCAACAGAATCTTTTAACTTAATTTTCACCAATTTTAAGAAGTCTTATTAACTTGAAAATTTGTATAGGGGTTAAGAGCCGATAACAATACAATTATTTCATAACTTCGTTTTAATGTCCTCACTAGAATAATGAGAATAAAAAAATAAATAGTACTTTCTTAAAATGACAATACTTGCGCAGCCAAAGCCAAAGTAGCACAAAACCCAGACTACTGGCAACAAAGGAACTATTTTTGTAGTAAGTGTTTATCACTGACCTTCATGTTAGCTTATTTGTATGGTTTTTTTTTCCATATGGAAGTTTGTTATGATTCATGGGCCTATAAATATATATATATATATATATATATATATATATATATATATATATATATATATATATATATATATATATATATATATATATATTGTTTATTTTCTTTGACTTTGCCTTGATATTGTTTATGCTTTTCCAAAATTTTCTGGATTTTCTTGGGGATAAGGTCAGGCAAATATATAAAAACAGTTGCTTACTACAATTTTCATAATTTGTGTCATACGACGTTTCGGCCTGGAAGGGCCTTCACAGGGTTTAAAAGTATTTTTTTTTAATAACAAATTAATCTTAAAACTAACGGTTTCTCACCCAATTGAGAAATATTGCCTTTTTTTGATTGTATGTTTTTTTTGTTTTCCTGTAGACCTGAGAAGAAAATAAATATTTTCGAAAGCTCGTTAAATAAGTGTTTCACTTTAATTAGCCCTCTCTGGACCGATACCCAAGAAATTTACTATCTTTGTTATATATATATATATATATATATATATATATATATATATATATATATATATATATATATATATATATATATATATATATATATATATATATATATATATATATATATATATATATATATATATATATATATATATATATATATATATATATATATATATATATATGTATATATATATATATATATATATATATATATATATATATATATATATATATATATATATATATAATATAAATATAATTGTATTACACTGATATAATAATCAATTTGTGACTTATTAATTTAAAATGAGATTAAAATAAAAAATTAGGTTATTAATAAAATTCAATTATAGTCAAAAAGCGTGCAATTAACTATATTTTTATAACTATAATTTTGTAAATAGCTACCAATACAATAATTGTAACATTTAATACCAAGCACTTAACGCTTTTTACAATAATTGGATTATTTTGTTAATAACTTAATTTTGATTTTAATCTTATTCCCAATTAATTCCATTTCAACATAAATTTTAAAAAATTGAAGTAAGGAGTTTTTAACCCTTTAAAATTCGATCCCGCGTATTCAAATTTTGGTATTACAAGAAAAAACACTAACCTAAATTATAAAACACCCCCTATATTAAAAAAAAACTATTAAGCCTTATACAAAATCAAAAGAAAAAAAATTTTACTCCTGATCATGTATTATAAACGTCAAAATTTGACAGCTCTTTTTCGTTACGACAGTTTAGGATGCCTGTATCAAAGAATTTCATAGACTTCGCTGTTCGCAATGACATTTAACGCTATAGAGTGTGACACTTTTAAAAATGCAAGAGCGTCATAAAGTTTTATTTTTTTTTGAAATTTCAAGATTTGAACATGCGGGATTGATTCGCGTCGGTGCAAACACCCTTATCCCAAATTTACAATATGAATCGAAAAAAACGTTGTTAATGTAAATAAAATAAGGTTTATTTTTAAAGCAAAATGCTGTTTTCAATATTTGACAAACGAAACGAAAAATATTTGAAATTGGACGGTTATGTATAACCCAGTAAGCATTTTAAAAACACTCTCTAATAAATAATGGTTAAAAAAAAAACAAAACAAAAAAATACCCTTTTATAGCACACCTTACTAAAAAGTAGAAAATAATTTTTTAGTATAAAGAGTTTGTGTTACAGTGATAAAAAGTCCTATTATCAATTATAATCAGTTAATTTGGAATTAGGTTAGATTAAAATAAAAGTTAAGTTATTACCAAAATAATTTAATTATAGTAAAAAAAAACGTGGAATGCTTGATATTAAAAGTTACAATTATTTTATTATAAAACTTTAACAAATTGCACCCAACGTTTTTTTTTTTACTATAATTGAACTATTTGTTTAACAACTTAATTTTTATTTTAATGTTATTTCAAATTAATTTGTCATAATTGATTATTAGACTTTCTATTACTGTTTATTTTCCCATTTTTAGTTCCTAAACAATATCAAAAGTAATTTTAATCAAGAGCCTGAATTTTTAGTATATCTTTTATTTGTCAATAAATCTATTATGGCCAATGAATCATAACAAAATTTCATGTGGAAAAGGAAAACCCCATAGATAACCCAACATAAGGATCAGTGGAAAACCCCATCTGTGACAAAAAAATATATTTTTTTAAATTTTGATGATCCTAGTCAGAACCGTAGCATGAAGTTATGAGTTTATTGTATTGTCATTGGCCCTTAACCCCTGTGAAAAGGTTTAAGTTAATTAGACTTCTTAAACTTTGTGAAAATTAAGTTGAAAGATTCCGTAACATACAGGCAAAGCTAATATAAGCATGTTAAAAAAACTTAAGTTCTAATTTTGAGCGTTTTTGCAAAAGCAGTTTGTTTTACCAAGATAAAGGATTGTTACGGCAAAATAAAATTTACTTATTTTTTTGAGATTTTTAATGTTTATTAGTAAATAATTAAAAGGGTACCCAAAAATTTTTTAAATTATTTTTTAATTCGGAAAATTTCAATCTTTATACTCTTCAAGATGAAATCGCTTTCGTCCTGGTCACGTAAGTATATTCAAATTTTTTTTACTGAAACAAACAAAAGAAAAACCTAAAAAAAGCAGAATTTCAAAAACTGGACTGAGCCTAATTTTACATAAATATTTTTGGTGAGATATGTACAAAATATTAATATTTTTTGGGTGCCGTCATTATGCCTTTTAAAACAAATCTATGTGCCATTGAATACTCAACATTGTCAAAATTTGTTTAGTTTTAATAACTAAGCCAAATAATACCCACATCAGAAAAGCTATTTCGCGTGTCTAATCCAACTGAATCGATGATAGCGCCCTCTCTCGTGACTCCGCAATAGTAATTAAACTAGATTTAATTAACCGCCATTTTGGCGAGTCGTGTATAATACGGCCACAGTTACAACTGAACATCATGTGAACTATTAAGAGACACGAGATTCCTTTTGATATTATCGTTGTGTTGTGCGATAAGCAAAGCGGATCTAATTATTTAATATGTCGGTAATTATGCACTGCGGATCGCTTTAATGTGATATTTATATCTGCTGGTTCGTAACCGAATAAACGGTAATTTTCTACAGGCCAATGGACAATGCGAATAGAGTGTTAACGGGTACTTCATTTCTTATCTAGTTGTAATTTTTTTTACACATAAATTTAACACATAAATTAATAGTAATAGTATATTACATACCACGTATATAAACTTGGCTAGCCCAACTTAAAAAAATGCAACGATGTTTAGACCAAAATTGGGGTTATTTTAGGTGCTATTTAGGTGCGCAATTAATAAATTAGGTGCACTAACGATTTTAGAACTACTGAAAAAAAAACTGTGGGTCTGTCAGGTTTCGAAAATTTAGTAGATCGATAATCAAAAATTGTCTTTTTTAATGATTAAGATAGAAAGGAATTAAGTGCTTATTTGGTGGTTTTAGAAACTTAATAGAATTTTACAATATTTCTCTAAATTAATTTAAAAATTATATTTCTTTGGGATTTTAACCGGTACAACCTCAATTATGGCGAATGCGCAGGATTTTTTCATTTTATTTTTTTGTTCTAAAGATCCTAGTCATGATAGTTATGATATTATATTATTATATTTTGTTGGGTCCGATACACATTACGACTGTCAACAGAAAATGCATTCTGTGGAGGCAATAAAAGTACACTGGTGCGAAAAAATTTAAACATATTAATAGTGTGTAAAAAAAATGAAATATATAAATTTGCGAAAGTTAACTAACCAAAACTAATCATGACCGACCAGAACTAAGGACTTTTAAATTTGTATAAATTATCCCTACATCGAAAAATCTTAAATAAAGACGGCCGTAATGTGTATTTGACCCAACAAAATATGACCATACAATAATCCTATAACTATCTTGACCAGGATCGACAGGTTAAAAAATAATACATATTTTTTGTCAAAATAAAAAATTGTAAAATTTTATTAAGTTCCTAAAAGCTCTTAATAAGCACTTAATTATTTTCTATTTTAATTATTAAAAAAAGAAAACGTTTGATTATTGATCTGCTAAATTTTCGAAACCTGGCAGAACCACAGTTTTTTTTTCAGTATTTCTAAAATAGTTAGTGCACCTAATTTATCAGTTGCGCATCTAAACAGCACCTAAAAAGCCCCTAATTTTGATTCAAATTTCCTTGCATTTTAACTCTAAACTCGAACGAAGTATTCGAGGTTAAATAACGAGAAACCGATACATTTTTCAAAAAATATCTTTGGAACGCTTTTTAAAGTACATGCAAAGACTTTTAAAGGGCCTAATTAAGTAATTTTTAAAAACTAGGTTATAAATTATTAAAGATGAAAATTAGAGGGGATCCAAATTTTTTAAAACACTTAAAAAAAAGTAACAAAAATTTTACCAAAGGTATTGATTGAGATTGATAAATTAAATAAAAAGTTGAGGTTTTGTCCGCCTGACACTGAGCCACAGGGCTTTTTTATCTCTTGTGTATTTGTTTCAGAAAAATTTTTAAATTTAGACGGGTGGTAGCCCTTTTACTGTTCTTTTTGGTCTCACCTCCGGGTTTAGTGTCCCCATGATTTGATTGTTCTCAGTATGTAATTTCAGGGCATCAAAGTGTGAGAGGTGCCTTCCTCCCACTGTCTGCAAAGGGGTTCTTTTTTGATCCCCATGTGTGATATGTTTTCTTAGGGGTACCCGGGTTATTAATCCTTCACTATTCTAACTGTTTCCCTATTTTTTTTAGAGTTCATTTAATGTTTCATGGTGAGTCAACATTGATTTAGTGTGATTTTCCCTTTGGGTTTTTCCAGTAACGATTTTTTGAATCCCCCGAGTCTTTAGCCACGAACGGGCTTTGGATTCAAAAACAGGTTCAGGACCCACAAACAGTGCGGGCCCTCCCCTGGCCGGGGAGTCTCATTTTATTTGCCCTGTTTTCCCCCTGTGTCCTGGCCCCCAAGAAATGTAACTTTTTGTTTTCCCCCGGGTTAGGGGCATTGAGACCAACCTTGAGTTAACTTGTTGAGATCCAAGTTTTATGGCCCTTACTATCAGAGAAGATAGTAATGTCCCTGCCCTTTTTTTCCTCAAGTTCTCTCGCAGACAAGTTCAATGGCATATATTTCCGCCTGGAAAAAGTGGCATATTTCCCCCGGAAGCATAACATTAAACCCAGGGTCATACCATGTATTCCTGGCCCGGGTAAATTTTCAGTCTTGGGTCCATCGGATCAAACCAAATTTCCCAGACTGACCAGGGATCTCACTACCGCCCCAGGTAAGGGGGGTTTTTTATGGTCTGTGTGATTTTTCCGTTTTGGGATTGTATCTGCTTATCTCAAATATTGGGGGGTTTATACTGCTCGTTATTCTGGTGTGTCCAGGGCAGGCCCAGAGCACCGGCCATTATTTGCCCGTATGCCCCCAAACCCGCCCCCCTTAATAATTATCCAAAAGGGGGGCTTTGTAAAGGTTTTTACCAGTTGGAGCCCTTTAAAAACTCCCTTATACAGAGACATGCTAGTCGCTGGAGTTTGGATAATCCTACCTGCTTTCTCTGTTCTATTTTTGACCAGATAGTTTAACCGTAGGTTATCATTGGTCACCACAGTGTAAACCAGTACATTTGAAATCTAATTCTTCCCATCTTTTGGTTCCCTTAACCCTTTTGCCTATTAATCACATTTTTGCATATGTGGATTCATTAATTAGAGTCCAGAGTTTCCAAGAATTTTCCCTTTCCATGTGGGAAAATAGGGGATATTAAATCATCAGCTTCCTTCTTAGGGAAGGGTATTAAACGCAGTTTTGCCAGGATTAACAGTAGGTTTTCCTTGAACCCTCCCTCCACAATTTTATGCCCCTTTGTAAGCCGGGGGTTGTTTTGTTATGCTTCCCGACAAGTAAGGATGCATCCGCATACCCCCTTAAGAATCCTATTTTTCATTCCACCCGGAGCTCAAAACCATATCCCACAGTAATGGGAAAAGAATTTTAGTGTAAGTAAGATCTAAGAAGTTTACGGTTTAATTTTTTTTAAGTACAATTTTTTAAAAGCAGGATTGTTTAATTTTTTTAAAACTGTTTTTTATTTTTTATAATAACTTTAAAATTACTAGACAAACGTAAAAAATATAGGAAACAAAATTAAGGGATCAAAAAAATTTTTTTTTTTTTTTTTTGTAAAAAAAAACCGAAATATCGTTAGAAGTTTAAATTTTATTTGAGGGCATCACGAGCCATATTTTAAATTTTTTAAAAAAGGCTTTAAAAAAAATGAGATGTTTAATTACTAGAATGGTTTTTTGGGTCCCGAAAAATAAGAATTTTTGAAAAAAAAATTGATTTTTTTATTTTAGGGGCATATATTTTGTATCTGTAATATAATATTTACATCGTAAATACTCACAGAATATACATATGTCTATGTATATATCCATATATACATACATACATGTATATATGGTAAAACAGCACACGTAGGCGCAGAAGGCAGACCAGATGCAGACCAACACGAAGAGAAAAGCTAAATTTTTTTAAATTTTTTTTTCCCAGAAATTTTTGGTTTATTTTTAAAAAATTTTCAATTTTTCAAAATAATGTTTATTTTAAGCTCAATTTTCCCAAAAAAATTTTAAGAAAATTTTGTGTTATTTTTGAAAACTTTAAAAACTTAAAATTTTTGGTAAAAATTTTATTTTTTTTAATATGTAAAATTTATTTTAGAGAAAAAAAATTAAAACTTTTTCAAATTTTTTTTTACGTTTTCTTAGTTAAAATGTTTAAAATTTCCCCACCCCCAAATGGCAACCCCCAGGAAAAGGGCCCCCCTTGGATAAAAACTTTGATCAGGGCTTTTCCTCCCTTTGTATTTATTAAAGTAAACAAAAAAATTAAGCCAAAATGCTTATTTCCTGCACTATCAATGGCAAGATGAACATTGCAATTAATTAAAAACTTGTAATAAAACAACACACTATATTGCTTACCTAATTTAAAAATAGTATATTTTACTCATTTAATCGTAGTTAAACGCCGACATAAATTTGTCACAAACTATCGCTTGGTATGCAGTTTCCCTGTTCTAGTCATATTCCCAATCTGGGGACGGGGCAGTAAAAGGGGGGTTGCAATATCGGCTGTGTATGTGTACTCTGCACCGGCAGCAACTTGTTAAGCAAACTAAGTCGAACAACGTTATAAACTATGGACAACCCCTCGTCAATTAGTTAAAGGGTTTGTAGACACCTATGTCGATAACGCATTGTGCAGTGAGGCATACGTCCATAAATTGTATAGGGTTTTGCCGTTGAAATACAATATACAGGGTACGGGTGCTTAGTTAACACATGTTCTAAAAGATTTAGCATCAAATATTTATTGTTTTTTTTTTCAATAAACAAATTTATTTAATAATTATTTATTTATTTTATGAGTTTTTTTTAAATTACTTTAAACCTTCTGTACATTATTAAGTATGGTTTCAACAATTTGCTTTAAATTTTATGTAAAAAAATATTAATAAATAAGCCAATACGAAACTTTTTAGGGTATTTTGAAAATAGACAAATTTTGGGGATCATTTTATCTAGCTGAAAAATTGGGAAAACAAATCCATTAGAATTTTGCAAGAATTATAAACCTTCCCCAACGTTTTTTTTTTTTATTTTGAAATTTTTGGTGGGCATTCAAAGTAAAAACTGCAAATTTTTTTCAA